>JAJJHT010014146.1:1104574-1260869 GCA_021223865.1 Drosophila pandora
CTTCATAAAGTTTGTGGTTTAATTCATGGAATTCATGGACTGTACTTTAATTCATGGAATTCCGATGTACACAACTTGAGATATCACTGACAAGAGTTCAAACAAAGTTTTTTCGAGAAAAACGCGTTTCAAGTTCATAGGAGCGTATGTAAGAGGGGTACAAAAGATGCTCTAACTCGAAACAAGTGTGTTGTATACCTACATATGTATGTATATTACCTACATATATTAAACACATAAGTAACTTCTATTTAATATAATTTAAAGTTTAAAATTCTATTAAATTCAATATTTTATTTTGGCGCAATGGAGCGGTTACCTGTACTTAAGTCAGTATACTTTTACTAATCAACTTACCATCATTAACAAATCGTAGAACGGTGCTGGGTGTCATGTTTCTATATAATCTTATTTATGGAAATATAGACAGCCAGCATTTACTAACACGCTTAAATTTTAACATTCCTAGTAGAAGGACCAGAAACTTTCGTCCTCTACTCCTCAGCCATTGTAGTTCGACATATGCCCAACACGATCCGTTCAGGGCATTATGTTCGGACTACAATGGTCTCTACCACATCTTGTCACTTTGCTCTACTAACAATCTTAAATCGCTTATATTAACCGCCTTATCTGTGCAACACTCTTCCTCGTGATATCTTTCTCCTAATCCTCGTTTATCTCTCTCGGATCTATTCCCGCGATTCGAGCCGTACGTTACGCGGCAGCGTCCCTCGGTCGGTTGGACGGGAGGTGGGCTGTACGTATGCAGTGGGAACCGCGCAAATTAAGTGCTTTCAAAATCAACATTATTTTAGTCCATTTCACTTTTTATTTGCTATTTCATTGTGGTTCTACTGACTTTTTATGAGAGTAGTCGCCGTCGATAGAATGATAGTAAAAATTGGGATAACTGAAACTCGCATGTCAAGTGAAGAAAGCACTAATTAAAATTAAGATTAAGATGATCGCTAATTAAAATTAATTGCGGTCGAACACTACGGCGGGTAGGTGCAGTCTTCGCGGCGAGCTGCTTTCCGCCCGTTTTTCGCTCAGTCGCTAAGTGGAGGCGAAATTGGAGCCAAGAAATTCGTACTTTCATGCGTGGAGCAGTCATTCCATTCCATTCCAGATGCAGATGTAAAGACAAGCGAGCACCAACGGGACGGAAACCGCTCCTCCCCCTGCCGCACCGCAGCTCCCCCCTGCCAATCTCACAAGCATTTACTATTTTTCCTAATTTTCGCAAAACAGCAAACGACCCAAAATACTGCGTGCCACGCATACATGCGAACATCATATATCAGAATTTGAAAACCCGGGCGTTCCAGACCGCAACTCCTTCCCCGAAAGTCCACACCAGTGCACGAGCAACGAATATTTAATTTCTGATTTAAAGTTTGTAATTAAAAGCCCAGATGGAGAGCTGCATGCTTTGTGTCTTTTGTGCTTCGGTATTACTAAAATGATAATAACCCCAGCCCCCGACATGCATACCTCCGCTATGCCAAGGGCCCTGGCAGTCACCCCCGACCGACTGTCGCAGGGAGAGTGCTGGGCTATGAGACGAAATCCGTATGATGTTCCTCGACGTCGGGTTTGACATTTTTTCTGTTTTGCCTTTGGTTCTGCCCTTCAGTTTCAGGTTGTGGCTATGCAACGCTCAGCAGTCCGCAACAGACACAAATTTGCGTGCCAAGAGCCCTGCATTCGGGGAGCCAGTGAGCGAGGATGTGAAGAAAGCTGTTGATTAACAGTGTACACAGTAATATATGGAATCGATATTTAGCCTTGGCCAATTAACGTGCTGATCCCTTCCCATAACAGCCATAAGAATCCTTCAATTGTACAAAACTCTAAACATTCCAAGCCCAATAACAGGGTTCCAGCGCAAGAACATGAACTGGTATCACAGATCGGGTGTGATATTGAATGCGTACTGATCCCTCTATTTCCAAGCCATCGGGTTTAAACTTTGCACCCCCCTACCTCCTATATACCACCTCTTTTTTTTTAAGATACAAGATTGGAAAATCTTCCAAATTTCACTTCTGATCAACTCATCCAACTGCTTGGGACTCTGAAGGCTCTGCCATTCACCTGCAACGACCTACAAATAAGATTCGGCTGAAAGGCCCCCGACCAGTACGACCATTTAAGGGGTTACATGGGTTCCTGGGGCAAAAAACGTCCGTTTTTCAATAGTTTTTTTCCATATATAAATTAAATATTTTTATGAAACTTTTTATTAATTAAGAAATACATATTAATTAACATTTTGTGAAATTAAAAAAAAAAATTAAAATTTTAAAATGGCGCCCATTACGACGCCATTTCCGGCAGTCCCTCGGGAAAAAGGTGCCTCTGCGTTGTCAGCCAAACTTCTCTCAGGATCAATAAAAATAAAAAAATTCCTGTTTTAGTAGAAACAATAAACTAGGTATTGAAAAATTAAAAATTGGATTTTTGGCAGACGTTTTTATAAAAAAAAATTCAAATTTCGATAAAAATTTCTCAATTTTTTTTTAATAGTTGTAATTTAAAAAAAAAAAATTTCTCGGTCAATACCCTGTAAATGAGATATCTCGAAGACCTGGATAAATTTTCAATAAGATCGGTTTATTCGGTAGAATTTTCAATAAGAAAAACGCGTTTAAAGGTTTTCGCTCTTCCTATACCTGACCTCGAGCGCCCATCTTTTCAAGGCTGCATCTCCGAAACTATTAGTCAACTTGAAACTTGGATCAACTTCATAATTTAGGAAAATATTCTAGAAATGTTATAGAATTCAATAAGACAAAGTTTTGTTATTTTTTGAAACAGCGAAACCCCTTATGCTACGGTTCTACTAGTTCCCAGTATGTTTGTAAAAATAGATACAAAAAAATCAATTGAAAGTCCTTCCATCCATCATAATCAAATCCATTCTCAGTTGGAATTTCTTGTGCGCCGAGTTCATATAACCAGTTATCGTCCTTGGAAGCCCTAAAAGCTCTACAAGTCTTCCGTGAGGTATCTTTTTTGACCCTAACCAGGAACTTGAAACTTTCGTCTCTTCCTTTTTTGGAAGCAGCTGGTACCAGCTCTTCAAAAAAAAAATAATTTTTTTTTATTTTTTATTTTTATATTAAATAATTTTTAAATTATTGTATTGTGCAATATTACAAAAGTATTTAATTATTATACCAATTATTATTACACTCTAAGAAGCTAGAATTAGAGCTGAGTGCCGCTTTTTCTGAGTCTAAACATTTATCTGCCAAAGTGAACCCATGAACTCGGAGGAAGAAATGCCAGCCAGCTTTTAAGCATTTGATTTGTCGGAACGTGTGTATTTTAATTATTGAAGGTTCACTTTACTGGCTCAGCTTTTTACACAAAAGTGCAAGAGAAACCCACTTGAAGAAGCCCATTTGAAATTTTGAATGCACATGCCAATGCCGATTTCGGTTCAGTTCCCAACAACTTTACTTTAAAATTGCAAAAACTTTGCTGACGGCTGACCACTGGGGAAACTCCCCCGCCGGAATTCCTTCTTCAAATATTGTTCTTGGCCAACAAAGGACATTAGCGGGCAGGCTCCCTTGCATGTCCTTTTTTGCCTTGGCTTTCACCATCGTGAGCTGGGGATCTTCGCTGGGAAGGCTTTCTCTTGAAGACCGCTTTTATCCGGTGGTTTTGATTTTGGCAAGCAAACCTTTCAAAAATCAAAGGGCATTGGGACGAGGAAGATGCGAATCAGGTACTTGTGGTTAGGAAGATGCCTTCCAGGTGATGCAATATAACTTATTGGCCCGTCAGAAAGCTTATTTAATAGTTTCATGCCCTTGCTTCGTTATAGTTTCACAATAACTTATTTATTTTATATATTCTCAAACCAAGGAGGGTTTTTTTTACTTCCAATTCGGTTTAATAAAAGCATTTTTATTGCCAGCAGTAAACAGATAGCTCTTGGTTTTGATCGCAATTTGGCCTGCTCCCTAGCACACACTCCGGGTCAGCAAAGTTCCAAAGTTAAGCCAAAATGTAGTTAATTATTAAAAGGATTGCTGTGTGTCTTATAGGCTCTGCTTTCGTTAATCACCAACCGCGATTTGGTTCTAACGCCAGGTTTCTCCAAACAATATTTAAACAGAAAACGAAACATATATCTTCCCGTAATATATCCGTGGAATGGACCGTAATGAGTGGAAAAGTCGTACTAGTTCCGGTTCCGATAGTTAGAGTGGATTATCTTTCACCATCAGATGATTATAGATGAGTTATCGTTATAATTTATCGATATGAGTTATTGACATGAGTTACAGCTATGAGTATAAGTGTTTTAGCCGCCATTTTGAAGAAAAGAAGAAAAAATGTATTCAGTAGTATTTTTGATAGTAGCAACAGGACATATTATAACCTATAAGTTATAGGCTATGCAGTGGAGGAACCTAAGCCTAAGAGCCCATGTGGAAGCTTTTCATCGGACAGAAGTATATATTCTAACCGTTTTGTAACCAATGTCTAACATTACTGTAAAACTGTTCTGTAAATGTCTAACATTTCTGTAACACGAATTTCAAAACGTTTTTAAAAACCTGTACGTGTTTTTGGTACGTAGATTGTGGTTATCGCTCTTCATATACTGGTTAGAAGCTCACTGAACTAGACTACCAGTCCAAGTGGGGACAAGGTTTTTCCTCACTTACACACCGACTTAGAAGACGGCCCACCCAGTGTCTCCGGGATCACAGACCTTGGTCCTTGTGTGGTGCCATTTTTTGCGAGAGTTGAAAAGAGGTTTATAGTATTTCGCATATTGAGAGTGCCTTCCCAATGGGCCCGGGGCGCATTCGCCCCACTGTTCGACCTCAGCGTCCAGTGCTCGCTGCTCAGTCACAGGCAGTGACAGTCATGATGAATGGTCTTTGTAATATTTTGTGTCACATCATAAAACAGGAGCGTCTAAATGTTTAACTGAGGCTGTGACAACCGGCAGTTTTGTCGTTGGACTGATGGAGATGGATTAGGCAGTGTTTGAGGGCAGCCTCGTTTCGAGTTTCGGCATTCTTGTGCGGGCCTGGCGAGTTGCGGTTACCTTCACTGGCGAGTAGCGGGTCACTGCCAAGGCCATCCACATGGCCGAGTAATAAACATTTGGCTGATGAGAAAGTGGCTGATAAGCTCGATAGCTGAACTCTGTTGAGCACAGCAAGCCCTTGGAATATTCTATGAAGAAAGCGGAGGTTCAGAAGGAATTCCACGTTCCCGCCGAGAAGGATTAAGGTTTAAAACTGTATTATTTTGAATTAAATTAAGACAAGTTAAGGTTTGGCATCGTACACCTATGATGCCCACGCAGACTAAGTTTGCTTCCAGTTTTTGTCACTTGCACTCCTCCCCAAGAGTATCGTTAGAATCTAGAGAGATTGTGGAGCTCTGACCTTCTGAGACTAGCAGACACTAAAAATGTGCACCCAAATCTTATTTTAAAAATTTTAAAAATTTTTTAAAAATTTATTTTAAAAATCAAAACACACAAAAGGGTGTTGGGGCCCGCTAGACCCTCGTTATCAGCAGTTGCATCTTCTAAGATTCTCCCACATTCGCATGCGCTCTGGGGAGCTTTGTGGAGCTTCTGCGCCTAAGCTGAATAGTTGATAATAGAATAGTTAGATGCACTTTTGTTTTGGCGATGAGTTGACCAACCGCTACCTTGTTTTTTGAGCGAAATTGGCCCCAAATAAACATTGAAATTGAACTCCACCTTGGCTTATAATTAAAGCTATCAGAAACCTGGAAAGCTGTTAGACCGTTGCAGTTTAGAGGGGGTTTGTATTCGTTTCTGCTTGAATGTACTCATTTGTTGCATCACAATTCTGTCCAGTAGTGGAGTGTTCTTGAAATTACTGCACTCATTCTTTCCTGTACAGTAAACTCCATAGGTCACAATAAGAAAACACAACATTTTCAGAGTACTCACTTCGAGTGTGTAGTATATGATTGCACTTATCGAGAGTGAGTAATACATATGTGTTTTTTTTTAACACTGTACAGCTTGTATGTCAACTGTGTACAACTGTGCAGAAGTATTTGAGGTACCGGAATTGCTGGATCTGTTAATCACAAGCAAATAGCTTGTTAAATATCTTTAAAATCGGGACAAAATTAGAACTAAACAAGCACTCTAAAAACTACTGTCCAACTCGTTGGAATTTAACCTCTTTAAGTCGGCAGAGTTAAATTGGATGGGAATCTCGCATATTTTGGTGAAAAAAATGAAATATGTAGAATTACGGACATAAATTTCATTAATATTAGCGGAGGGGTGAACCTTCTTGCACCTTTTGAAAGTCATGAAGTTTCACTCACTGTATAGTAATACAGTACAGTAAACACTGGCCATCAATTATGCTTTATTTATCAATAGCTGTACAACTATGGAATGAGGGAGAACACTGTCAATCAAAACTGACAATTCTACCTAACTTCTAACTCACTCACACCCAAATATACTGTACAGAAAAAGTGTACCCACTTCAAGAATCAGTAATTCACTTACCATTTTGGATGCATTCATGCAGAAGACTAGTTAGTATTTGAGATGCGTAGAAAAATATAAACAATATCTGAAATAGTTGCTTGCTTTTGAAAACAGTGAAAACACTAAGAAGGCTTCAAGTCCGAGGGACTAATTCCACACAAACAGGCATGCGATCGACTCTGGAGGCGGTCTTGATCAAAAATATATATATATGGGCATGGCCTGGTCTTGCGACACCACAATAAAAAGGTTAAGGGATAAAGTCTGTAAGCATAACATATGTTTCGTAAATGAAATAATTCAATTAATAACTTTCCTTAAATTTCGCTAAAAATAAAAAAGTTTCAATGCCAATATTATGAGATAAAAACCACTGGCATATTTTATAAAACCATTATATGATACAATGAAAATTTGGATTTTTCTCTATAAGATTACTTCTTTATAAAAAACAAGAAAGGAAAGCTAACTTCGGGCGGAGCCGAAGTTGAAATACCCTTGCAGTTCAGTCGCAGTCCGCTAGGTGGCGCCATGCATCTTATATTATTAGATGTATAGCAGATCGTATATAGTCGGCCGATCCTTATGAAATTTAGCATATCGAATTATTTTGCCCAAACAGTAATCTGTACCAAATCCCATCTTTCTAACTTAATAAACACCAAAGTTATGCCAATTTCGATCGTTCTATGACAGCTATAGGATATAGTCGGCCGATCCTTATGAAATTTTGTACATAAGATATTTTGGTCAAATATAACATGTGTGGAAAGTCCCAACCCTCTAACTTAAAAAACACCAAAGTTATGGCATTTCCGATCAATCAGTTATATGGCAGCTATAGGATATAGTCGACCGATCCCGGCCGTTCCGACTTATATACTGCCTGCAAAGGAAAGAAGGGTGTGTGCAAAGTTTCAACTCGATAGCTTTAAAACTGAGAGACTAGTTTGCGTAGAAACGGACAGACGGACAGACGGACAGACGGACATGCTCATATCGACTCAGGAGGTGATCCTGATCAAGAATATATATACTTTATAGGGTCGGAGATGTCTCCTTCACTGCGTTGCACACTTTTGACCAAAATTATAATACCCTCTGCAAGGGTATAAAAAGAAATGATATTGAACATTCTAGTTGATCTATTTGTGCAAATTCTAAAGACAACTATAGGCCACAAACAGACAGTTTTTAGGGATTATTTAATAAAACGGAGTCGATGATTAATCCTCTACATGGTGGTGATGTTGCAGATAGCAACATTTTTTATTCCTTCCTGAATAGTGTCCTTTTACCCCAAAATATGTGAAATACACAAAATAGAACCACTTTTCCAGCCAATTTTTGGCTGGTGGTGGTAATCGTTGGTGGTAATATTATATTTAAAAATATATATTCTCAAGTAATTACACAGTGTAAGAGTGATTTTGAACTTTTGAAGTGACATAGTAGGAATTGTTTATTGGGTCGAGTATATCACAAAACCATGTTTGAAATATTTGTAACACCCTCAAAATCTTGATTTATGGTTAAAAAACCGTTTTTCGGGACTTCTTTGCGCTTAAAAATTCCTGAACGCGTTTCTTTTAACCGATTTCAAAATTTTCGGTGTTTTTTAATAGTGAAATGTTGTAGCTTTTGAAAAAAAAAAATATATCTTCGATTTTGTTAAACAAAAAGAACAAAATTTTTACACCTGAAACTGAAGTTTTCGACTTTTGTTCGTGTTTTTCGGATTTTGATGCCAGTTTTTCGGTACAACTTACAAAAATTCGGTCATTTTTGCCACATATCAATGTTGTCTCATTAATTCTGAATAAAACGAGATGAATTTCATCAAAAATTTTTTAAAATTGGTGAAGTTACAACGCTTTTCCCAAAAAAAGTCAACTCAACCATGCGTGCGCTCCGGAGTACCTGTGTGTATAAGACAGGAATATGCTCTTCTTCTTATTGTGCTCCCATGGTTTTATTGACTTTTTTTGGAAAAAGCGTTATTACTTCAACAATTTTTATTATTTTTTAATGAAATTTGTCTCGTTTTATTCAGTATCAATGAGACAATATTAATATGTGGCATAAATGACAGAATTTTTGTCAGAAGAAAGCAATATACTCTTATTATTAAACACATTGTTACTCCGGAGCGCTCGCTAGGTTCAATTGACTTTTTTTGGGAAAAGCATTATAACTTCACCAATTTTCATTATTTTTTGATGAAATTTGTCTCGTTTTATTCAGAATTAATGAGAAAACATTGATATGTGGCAAAAATGACAGAATTTTTGTAAGTTGTACCGAAAAAGTGGCATCAAAATCCGAAAAACACGAACAAAAGTCGAAAACTTCAGTTTCAGGTGTAAAAATTTTTTTCTTTTTGTTTAACAAAATCGAAGATATATTTTTTTTTCAAAAGCTACAACATTTCACTATTAAAAAAAACCGAAAATTTTTAAATCGGTTGAAAGAAACGCGTTCACGAATTTTCAAGCGCAAACAAGTCCCGAAAAACGGTTTTTTAACCATAAATCAAGATTTTGAGGGTGTTAGAAATATTTCAAAAATGGTTTTGTGATATACTCGATCCAATGAACAATTCCTACTATGTCACTTCAAAAGTTCATTCACTTTTGTCATTTTTGTAACACCGATTTGTCTCGTTTTATTCAGAATTAATGAGAAAACATTGATATGTGGCAAAAATGACAGAATTTTTGTAAGTTGTACCGAAAAAGTGGCATCAAAATCCGAAAAACACGAACAAAAGTCGAAAACTTCAGTTTCAGGTGTAAAAATTTTTTTCTTTTTGTTTAACAAAATCGAAGATATATTTTTTTTTCAAAAGCTACAACATTTCACTATTAAAAAAAACCGAAAATTTTTAAATCGGTTGAAAGAAACGCGTTCACGAATTTTCAAGCGCAAACAAGTCCCGAAAAACGGTTTTTTAACCATAAATCAAGATTTTGAGGGTGTTAGAAATATTTCAAAAATGGTTTTGTGATATACTCGATCCAATGAACAATTCCTACTATGTCACTTCAAAAGTTCATTCACTTTTGTCATTTTTGTAACACCGTGTTATTAATGAAAAATATAAAAAAAAGTGAATTTTTTATATCTACCAAACAAAACAAAAAACGATTTAAATCGGTGATCTAGCCATTTAAATGATTAGCACTTAAGAACTATGGTATTTCCGACCCAAAGGAGTCCTTAAAGAGTCACATAAAAGTAATTTTTTGATAAATCGTCCCAGGATTTTGATAAAAAGACCCTCTGGCGCAGAGCCGGGGCAGTTGGCGGTTTGGGAAGTTAATGGGCTGGTGCCTGTTATTAGCAGATACAACCGGCTCACACGCCGAAGGAGGCAAACAACGGCCGGCCAAGAAACGCTCGCACTGGCATTAGCCGCTTGCCACATTCAGGAGGCGCCCCCATTCGAGCCGACCTTACTCGACGTCCGACACGCTTCGAGGCCGAATCCAAAGTCAGAAGCAGGACATGCCGACACACACGCTGGCCTCTTTCGAACTGGAGGCAATTCCATAAAGTGAGGAGGAACCCGACTCGGCGATGACCATCCCAGCGCGGAAAATCAGAGTGCGGGTGTAGTTTGGCTTGTAATGTAAGCATAGAGTGTGTACTCAGAAGGACAACTGGCCTCAGGACGAGACTTGGCCCGGCACACATCCAAGCCAGCCTGGTATGCCCACTCGCTCCAAAGTCAGAGGTACAAGCTAAACATACTGGAGCCCTCGAAGTGGCCGAAAAACGCTGACAAAACAAGCAGCAGCAGCCTTGGCCGCCGAAAAAAGCAAGAACATAAAACTGCTAATTTAAATAAGTCACGTGACATTTTCGGCGTTAAACTAGACGGGCTAATGGGCGGGGGACACGCGCATCTGGACATATGTCCATCCATGACTGTTGGCACGGCTGGAGCCACAGGGTCGAAAGCCTGTGCGGCTTGCTAGGCAGTTTTTGAAAATATTCCGCAAGATCCACTTTCCTGAACTGAAGGGACAATCATTCGACTTTCCCTTTTACTTCGAAATAGTTAGAAGCTTAAGAGTGTGCCCAGAAATACAAACCACTATCTTCACTTCTATGGCATACCTCTTGTTGCTTATTATAAAATTTAGAAAACCACAAACTAGGAACCTAGTACCTAGTACATTAGCCTTTACACTTGACTCGCCTGTATGTTTGCATGGCTTCCCTCTTCCCCAACAAGACTATCAAAAAACAGGCAGTTTTCGGCCCTGATTCGGCAGCAAATTGAAGTCTCAGGTGGACGGAGCAACGAACGATCACTAATATCTTTAAAGCCCTCCTACCAACTGAACCCATTTTGAAATGGAGATTATGTTCCTGTCGCAGCCCAACTCTTCTGCCATTCGAAGCTGCAACTCCACCGGCTCCTGCCCTAAGCTCGTACTTATTTGTTCGAGTGTTCCATTTCCTAATTAATTATAGCGCGTGACTGCCAGACCTTGCAGTAGATGTGTTTATCGCGACGGTATCGCAGCACTGTTCCGGGCCCTTTGCGCAGGCCACGCCCACATCGGGCGACGGTACATCAGCTTTTTAAAGAAATAGCCAAGATGTCGCACCCATGACGTTCGCGTTTTGACGCTGCTGTTTGTCATTTTCCACACATAACACAACACATTCTGCGGCGCACATGGGCCAAGGAGGGATGTTTGTTGGTCACGGTCGGGTCTGGGTCTGGGGCTGGTTTGTTTTTCAAAGGTTCTCCTCAGTTCTTACCCATCCTCAGTTCACACGCCCACGGCTTTATTTTCGGCTCCGCCTCTGCTGGCTGTAGCTGTAGCTGTAGGGGCCGATGGCGTTCTCTGCGGTTCATTGCCGGCTCATATGACATCTGACCTTGTGCTGTCTTTTTTGAGCACATGAAACATTGTTTTAATACCTTTTCCCCCCACTAAGCTAGGTGTCGTGCTGCGTACCGGTTTCTATCCACCGGTGGCAGCAGTGGCTACATCTCCCCGGTCTGGTGTCTCTGGAAATGGCTTCGATGTTATGCCCTTGGCGGGAGTGCTAATTTTGTTCAGATTTATGTAATCCCGCCAAGGAATTCCCTCCGACCCTATGAACTTTAAAATATATACGCCGATGAGGTCTGGCCTCCACATCTGGTTCCAAACAGAGCCCCCTTTCCATCAGGTGTTTGAAAATGGAAAACAGGTAGAGCCCCATACTCATATACATATGTACGTAGTGACCCGGGAATTGCGATCACCCTTGACAAAAAAGGATTCAAATCACATCACCAGCCGGTGGCCACAACAATTCAAATCGATCCAACTGCAATCCAACTCCCACATAGACGGTTTGCCATGTTAGCTCATTTCTGTCTTGACCAAGCTTACTTAAAAGTGAAATAGCTTTTAAAATTTAGAAATATGTTAGCTTGTAGCCTGAATGCTAGCTCATTTATTTCTGATACGATTAATCTTGTTAAATGGAAATATATCAATAACTCTGTACCAGTGACCGTCATTATTATGCGTTTTATTTCAAAAATCACAAAATAACCACCATTTTCTGAGCGAAAGAAAAAAGAAAGTCACAACAATGGTCTCTGCTCTGTACACTTTTAGGCAGAGGTGTAAGCCTATTAGAACGCCCGAAACAATAGTCTGTTTTGCAACTCAATTGCTTTCATTTCATTGGCCAAATTCCAGATGAATAGCAAAAACAAACTTACCAAACCAAATCATCAAACGCTTTTTAAGCATCACCTCTTTTATTGGGCCATATGATATGCAGTTATTTCTTTATTTCAATTTCTATTTCTCAGATATTGATTGCGCTCGCAAAGAGAGTGTTGCCTCAGAAGTATGTATTACTAAATGGAGTACCTATCCTCAGAAGTAACATACTTTAATAAGAGCAGTGACCACTATAGTGATCAACGAGGACAGCAATTGTAGAATATCTGGTTTGCTAAATGCTCTTATTTAAGAAAAACTAAAACTTTAATAATACAACCTTCAACCACATTTTTAAGATTTCTTGTTATAACGCTTTTCCCAAAAAAAAGTCAATTCAACCTAGCGAGCGCTCTGGAGTAACAATGTGTATAAGAATAAGAGTATATTGCTTTCTTCTGACAAAAATTCTGTCATTTATGCCACATATTAATATTGTCTCATTAATACTGAATAAGACGAGACAAATTTCATTAAAAAATAATACAAATTGTTGAAGTAATAACGCTTTTCCCAAAAAAAGTCAATAAAACCATGGGAGCACTATAAGAAGAAGAGCATATTCCTGTCTTATGCACACAGGTACTCCGGAGCACACGCAAGGTTGAGTTGATTTTTTTTGGGAAAAGCGTTATAACTTCACCAATTTTTATTATTTTTTGATGAAATTTGTCTCGTTTTATTCAGAATTAATGAGAAAACATTGATATGTGGCAAAAATGACAGAATTTTTGTAAGTTGTACCGAAAAAGTGGCATCAAAATCCGAAAAACACGAACAAAAGTCGAAAACTTCAGTTTCAGGTGTAAAAATTTTTTTCTTTTTGTTTAACAAAATCGAAGATATATTTTTTTTTCAAAAGCTACAACATTTCACTATTAAAAAACACCAAAAATTTTGAAATCGGTTGAAAGAAACGCGTTCAGGAATTTTCAAGCGCAAAGAAGTCCCGAAAAACGGTTTTTTAACCATAAATCAAGATTTTGAGGGTGTTACAAATATTTCAAACATGGTTTTGTGATATACTCGACCCAATAAACAATTCCTACTATGTCACTTCAAAAGTTCAAAATCACTGTTACACTGTGTAATTAAAACGTATAATGTGGCGCATACCCTTCCGATCAAACTTGGTTAATAGCTCAGCAGGCGGATCAGGATCAATCATATATGAATAAGTTCAGATCGGTTTCGGGTATTGCTTCCCAGCAGCGAACGAATCGAAAGAAATCATTGTCAACTGATTCGATAGTGAGCGAAAAACTGGTTCCAAATCATTGATTCATGAAGCTGGGCAACTGAGAAAAAAGTGATTCTAGTTCTCTGCAAAGAAGTCTAGTTCTCTGATAGTGACCCCTTGAAACTGACAAATAGACAATTTTTCAGGAGAGGACTTTTGATTTTTGGTTTATTGGAATAAAAAAAAGGGCGGACAAAAAAATAAAATTCCTGCACAACGATCTAACAGTGGTCACTGCAGGCCAAAAAATAACAATATTAAGAAAAGTTTTGAGCTATTCACCAAAATAAAGTTTATGATCAGCAAATTGCAAATTCTACGATGTCATCTAATTTTTTGTCATTCCTAACGAGATTTTCCAGCAATAGAACTAAAGAATTAGCATTTTGTTCGCAGGTCAGTGCCAGACGCTGTATTTAAAAAAAAAAACATTGTTCAAAAGACATACATATGTACATGAATAGTTTAAGAGGTTACGTACAGTTGGCATTTTCAAAAAATAGATTTTTTTTAAATTGCATTTTCTAAAAATATAACATTTCCAAAGTACTCTCTGATAATTTGAGACATGCCGGACAATTATTTATGGAGATACAGAATTTTGAATTGTACCGCCTCAGCATCCCTCAGCAGTACTCAAAACTATGGACGACTTTTTTTCGAATCCATGTTTTTGGAGTCCATGATCACTGTAACTTGAGAACGGCTTTACCGACCAGTTTGAAATTTAAACCACGTTTTCATACGTAATTGTCTGATACTTGAACGAGGGATTTTTTTTACAATTATTTTTTTTGTTTTAGCCGAAAGTGTGAGTTGAATTTTGATCGAAAAATCAATACTTCTCGAATTCCCTCGTACAAGTACAGCATTATTTCATGAACTAACGATTCCTTCTTTGTGTTTCGGTTTAAGTTATCCAGTAAAGAGATGCAGTGATCACGGCGAAATCATTTTTTAAAGGAGCACACTCAAATTTCTTGTCATTCGCCTATTCCTACACATATAGAGCTTATAGATTCAGAATAAATGCTTTTAAGTTTCTTAAATATACATATTTAAAGAAGAATTTGGGAAATTTTCAGAAACAAATATTGAACAGTCAGCCATTGAGACGTCATTTCCCATGACCCTTTGAAAAAAAGGTGCTTTCGCGTTGACAGCACAATGCCTGACAGAATCATCTAAAATGAAAAAACTAAATATTTTCCTTAGTACAGACCTAAAACTAGAAACTGAACAAAGGAAAAAAACAAGTGAAAATGGATTTTTGGGACACCTTTTTGCCAAAAAATTAAAATTTTGGTGAGAATTTTTGACCATTTTTTTTTAAATAGTTATCAACGAAAAAAAAATCCTTCGTTCAAGTTTTTCATAATCGTATCTTGAAGGCCTGAGCAAAATTTTATCAAGATCAGTTGAGTAGTTTCCGAGAAATCTTGACAACCGACTTCGAAAACACAGTTTTGAGAAAAACGCGCTTAAAGTTTGCGCTCTGTCTATACCTGACCTCGAGCGTCCACCTTCTCAGGACTGTATCTCCGAAACTTCGGAAACTAGAAAAACGGAGATTTAGACTTTGGATGAGTATTCCAAAGATATGGTAACTGCTAGATGACATTTTTATACCCTTGCAGAGGGTATTATAATTTTGGTCAAAAGTGTGTGGAGATTTTTTGCTGTTGGCCTGTGTAATTTATATTTTTATTTGATTATCTTTATTCATTTATTTGTTATCTTTTTTCATCTTAACAGCTTAGCTAAACTGTAGCTTGTATTCTGTTTAATTTTTGTATTTCGGTATAGTTAAAAAACAAAATTAAGTATTATTATAGTGAAGTTCCTTGGCTCTATGAAACGCTGTAGCCGCTTTGTTCTCTTCCACCCACGCCTTGCGTTCTACAAGGGCTACTTGTAATCCCACTTATCCTAAAACGAAAATAGACTCCTTTGCATACTTTTATTCTGAAGAAGCCGCGGAAGCAAATAGTCTAAAGCTCCTCCTATATCTCCTGATATTCCTTTGGAATATCTTGGCATGAAACTTTTTTGAATAAACTTTTCTGAAGTAGCGCCACAGAGACATGCCAATTTAGGGGCGAGGGTGGGCGTGGTGAAAAATGAAAACAGACTTCCGCAAAGTCCTACTGCTCCAACTATTGAAGGCAGACGGATAGAAGTGCATAGCTGTGTCGCCTCGGAGGTGGAAGCTGATCACTATAATGTAGTATGGAATCAAAAATGGTGCCCCATCGGCAGACACAGGTCTCCGCACAATTGCACAAATGAACCAGGGCGATGGGTGGGTGTTTGAGGAGCGACCGCAAACTAATGCCACAATTGCTTTATGAAAGCGACCGTCACATCCACTCCAATGCACCTCCAGTCAAATGGCACGCAACGAGGCGCGAAAGCCATCTCTCCCCACAAACTCTCCGCAAAACACACGCCCGCCACTTCATCAATCCGCAGTTGTTCCCGGTTAGATGTGCAGTCGAGAAACTAGAAAATAAAAACATCACCCTAATAGCAGGCTAATAGCAGCTCCGATGTGGCAGCCCCTAAAATAATAGATTCCTACTGTTGCCCACATCTCCAAAAGCCACATTGCAGATGGCCTGCCAACCCTGATCCGAAATACTGGCAAACCAATATGCCCTCTCCCACTCGCCCCCTCGCACACTTGTTTGAATACGCGCCTCCTGAGAACGAATCCCACCGCACACTCCCCATCTTGAGGTGAAATGCTCACCTGTAGAAATCGTGCAGGAATACCGGCAGCCATAATATATTACAACATGCTCGACGCAACAATGAACCTGCGAGTTGTAGCAACTCTCTGTGTGCGGGGTACCCAGTTGGGGGGCTGGAAGTGTTCTTTAGGACACGTAAAAATGTCAATAAAGGTCACCTAGTCATCCGAAGCCACCTAGCCAGCGAAGCAGGCAAGTAGAACTGACGAAAAAATATCGCACTTCCGCCCACCTCTTGAAGCCAGCGAAGGAAACACTGAAGGCCCACCGGTACAGCTCGTAGGTCCTGTTCTTTATTCTGATTGAGTGACACCGAGGTGCACCCGGGAAGGGCGGAGGCCCTGACTGGCGGTTTCTTTATTTATTACTTTCGGCAACTAATTGACAGCAATTTACCGACTGAAGATGTGTGTGCCGACTATTGGCACGATACGCTCCGAATATGCCTCATGAAAACTTAATAGGGACCGGTTCATCGCGTGATCGCTCTCCACAGCGCCTTGGCTACTCCAGCTCCTGATGGGTAGCGATTTCATAACGGCCGGAGAAGTTGGTGCATTTCTCGTCGACCCTGTTTAGTTGTTTTCTATGCTTATACTAATGACCTCCCAAATAAAGGCAGTGACTTGTCGAAGCCAAAGACTTATGGCTACAGTCTACAGCCGATTGCCATCTTCGGAGGAGATCCTGATTAGGAATATATCTGCTCCATGGGGTTGGAGATGCATTCCCCACTCCTAGCCAAAATTTAGCAGCCTTTGAAAAGCCTCTTTACCCGAAGAACATGTTGGCAGGAAAATTAGTCAGCTCAGCACATGAGTGTCAATAGCACTTCTTCGAAATAATGTGATTCACAATGTTGGGAACAGAGACGCCAAATGTGGCATGCCCTGAAGGCCTTAAAGAGCATGAGTTGCTTTAAGATTTATGAATTTGATGCCTAGGGTGGCATTGGAAGCCCTGGTGTCTGGGCTGCAAGGAACTATTTATATGAAACCCTCTTAAGGTGCCTTGGAGGCATTGCCCTCATTAATTTGTTCCAATCAAATTCATGCTAAATCACTCACTGATCTTTTTTCCATACAAGCAAGGATAAGCAAGGATGTAAGCTAGGGTTTTAAATAAAATCCTTTCCTGTCTGTTGCTTTATTTTTTTCCTCGCATGTGCAACTCCCGAACAGAATTTGTGTGCTCTACACGTATTTTTAGTGCAAGACCTCCTCTTTGCAACTAAGGTAGCCCGAAGATGACAGCGTTGATTATGGCCCAAAATGTCACAGGCAAAATGGAAGGCACACCACCAACCACCATGTCCTTATATGACCTTATATGGCATAAATGCCCCACAATATAATAATATTTATGTGCTGATCGCATGGAACGTAGAGCATAAATCTGTCTCGCTCGGATTGGCTCCGCTAGTCACTGTTGGAACAGGAATATGATGTGATGATATGACAGGGAAGCGTGGGAGGGCTCGTGTTGTTTGCAAGCCGTTGTTTGGGGTTCGGATGGAAGTGGAAGGTACGTTCAGACGGATTTGATTCGTTTCCATTAGAGGTGCAGAAAACATCGATGGAAACATCGATACCTCGATGTTTTGGAAAAATGAAAAACATCGATGTTTATTTTTGAACATCGATGTATCGGTACCTTGTCACTTTTAAAGTGTCACTTTTAAAGTAAAATTTGAAAAGTTTAAAGTTTTTAAAGTTTGGTGGTTTAGGTGAAGGCGCTGTGCGTTTTATAATGATGGATAAGTTCTTAAATCGTAAGTACTTGAAAGTACCCTACCATGTCGCTAGTTATACCGATTATTTGCGAAATGCAAATAATCATGACAAAATACAAGTTTTGTCAATCAAAAATAGCTTTAAAAGCCCAGAAGCCATTCTTGCCTTTGACTCTTTGAGTGGTCGTTTTAAAGAGCATTTTGGGCATTATGAAACACGCACGGTTCCAAGGATTGCCACAATAATAGACCCGCGCTTTAAAAAACCAAGTTTTCTGACGACAAACCATGCAGAGCAAGCATGTCTCAAGGCAGACATTGTCGATCAACTAATGAAAACTTTAAGAAATAATATTAGATATTAATTAATTAATATTAATAAGTTTGATCTCATGAAGTTGTTTTTTGTTTGATAAATTCTAAATATATTTTTCGTTTTTTATTTTTAGTAAAAATTGAATTGTGAGTTTTAATTTATATTAAACAATAATTTATATTAAATATAGAAGTTTTATGAAAAAACATCGAAAAACATCGATGTATTTTCAAAAACATCGAAAAACATCGATGTGTCCAAACATCGATGTTTCTGCACCTCTAGTTTCCATACCCCCGCTGGGTATGTTACCATCGGGCTATTTTACTGATGGCACGATTAATCATAAGATACACAATGATCGATTATTTGGACTCAATTTACGATTTAATTGTATCGCAAAACGGTTTTAATTATTGAATCTATAATCGATTGCTTACTAAAATAATCTCGTCACTACTTTTTCGGCAAAATACAAATTGGCAAACAAATTATAATGGCACCAACTTATAGTAAAGTTTGGAAATATTTTTCCAAAAAAACGATAAAGATGTGCAGTGTCGATTGTGCGAAAAGCAATCGAAGTATTGTAAAAATACGACTAACATGATGCAACATTTAAAGCTGAAACATAGAAAAGAGTTTGATTCCCTGAAGGAAAATTTTGCACTTCTAATTACTAAAAATATGCATATTAATACAAGTAAAAAACTTGTTCAGGACGAGCTCAGATTTTCCCTGAACGCTCCAGTCCTTGAGAAAAATGCGTGTAGTATTTAGCTTTATGTAGCTTTATATTATAGCTTGTCGGTATTGTTTTCTCATAGATACTTCAGTACCAGCAGAACGGTTGTTTTTAAATTATTATTTTTGAGTTCTATACTAAATAAATAAAAGAGTTATGTATTTATAATTTTTTTCTGTTAACACTTTGCAAAATTTGCAAAACTTAGTGCAAAAAATCATATGATTAATCGATTATTTTCATTTTCATCGATTAATTGCAATTAAAAATCGGATTGGCTTAAATTAATAATATTCAATAATCGATTAATGAATTTTTTTTGACATCACTAGTATATTTATTTTGGCCAAATTTCTATATTCCATTGATGTCATCATGTCAATGGAGGATCATGTCGCGACAGTCCTAGTCCTAAATTGATATTTATATGCCAAATTATTAAAAATAATGCACTAACCAAATAAAGTAAAAAAATATATATATAAAGTGGCGGACAAAAGCCTACATGCGAATTTTTTTCGATTTTACCCACTCTTGTAGCTTTGGGAGGAAAAGTAATGCAGTCTTGTTTCAAATGCTATTATTAAACCACAAACAAGATAATGATTTCATAATTGTTTAAGATTATCTTTATTTAAAATGAAATTAACAAAAGAGAGCATACGATGTCAGCTAAGGAATATTTTTTCTCTGCGACAATTATGGAGAGATATATCCTTTATCCGGAATGAAGTGAGCCATAACCCAAAGGTTCTGTAAGGATCGCACTTCGTTGAGGGCAATGTGGATCGATTTCAACACAAGACCACACTAGAAAATAATTTACGAGCTTCTGTTGAGTTGGATCGTGCCATATTAAGCTCTCCGGCAACGGTCTTCACCGCCACAAGGCCCGGGCTTAAATATAATTATTATAGTTTGGGAAATTTTGCAGTTATATGGCAGTTATATGGCAAATAAGATATTTTGGCCAAATATACCATGTGTGGAAAGTCCCAACCCTCTAACTTAAAAACCGCCAAAGTTATGGCATATCCGATCAATCAGTTATATGTATGGCAGCTGTAGGATATAGTCGACCGATCTCGGCCGTTCCGACTTATGTACTACCTGCAAGAAAAAGAAGGGTGTGTGCAAAGTTTCAACTCGATAGCTTTAAAACTGAGAGACTCGTTTGTGTAGAAACCGACAGACAGACGGACTGACGGACATGCTCATATCGACTCAGGAGGTGATCCTGATCAAGAATATATATACTTTATAGGGTCGGAGATGTCTCTTTAATTGCGTTGCACACTTTTGACCAAAACTATAATGCCCTCTGCAAGGGTATAAAAAAAATTAGTTTTACTAATATTTTTAACTTTCAAATAAAGTGGCTTAAGACACAAACTCTATTACATTTTGGTTATAGTTTGTCCATCCCATTCATTTTGTGTTCTTCTATCCTTCCATCTTCTATCGTCTTTATTTCTTTATATTCTTGATCTTGTCTGTACGATTTTTCAGTAGACTCCTTTTGTTGCGCCACTCCTAGGTCCCCACAGCTTGCCACGTAAATGTAGCCACTTGTTACAGAACACACGTCAGCCTAAAATCTCATCATGAATCTTATTAATTAATTCATTAAATAATGAAACATATTTCAGGAATAATTTTCGGACAAACACAGAGGAATAGTAGCCTGGAAAATGTGGAAAGGGTTGCTGAACAACCACCCCTCAGCTGCACTTAGCTTGCAACAGACTCCCAGTAATCGCATGCAAAGAGGGAGTGGGCTTGTTTCGACTCGGCTGGAAAGCTCGCTGATCTGCTTAGCTGGAAGCTTCTGCTCCTAGAGTGCGCCGGGTCTTAAAGTAAGCCAGCTTTCTCTTCAAAGTGTTGAACTAGTTTAAAAAACGATTCATTTGAACTTGCCTTTGCTCTCCACTCCGATGGGGCTGCCTCACATATTATATTCACGAAATTGAACAATTTTTAAATTCTGTACATGGCAGCCGGCATCGTTGGCTTGATGGGCCCGTAATGCACTCGCAGATCCTGTTTTTCCTGGAAATAAATTTGGGAAGAGCATCAGAATCCACAACAGGTTGACTTAAAATATGTTGGCAAAAATCAAGACTATATCAAGATTATATCAACAACAGATAGCAATTATTGTATTTGAAATTGAAAGCTTTGAGGGAAATAGAACAAATATAAGTCTTGTTTGGCTTCAACGCGGAACTTGCTAAATGTGGCGAGTAACTTGAAGAAGAAAATTTAGGGTCTAAATAAAATCACGTAGTTTCCGGTGCATAGAATCCTCTGCAATTATAGTGATGGAAAAAATTATATAAACGAATATTAATATTTTTTTAAGTTTTAGCTGTAGGAATATTTATGAAGCCCACTGTGTTGGCACGATCTTCTTCTTGAACGATTTTCCTTCGCAATTTTGACTGTTTGTAAAAATTTCTCAGAAGACCTCGTGTTTGGGTTGAAAAAATAATAGAAACGCGGCCGTATTTTGTCAAAATCTGTGATTATTCTTTCTTAAAATTAAAATAAAATATATTGTTTTAATTATTTTTATTGGAAGTGGTGCCAATACAGAAATTTAATGCTGTATTTAATTCATTTAATATTGTTAAAAGCATTAAAATTTTCCGGACAGATCTGTCCTGTTTTTAACCCTTCAGCCTAAAATCTGTCCTTTTTTTGGATTTTTCATCCAAAAATCTGTCTTTTTTTTAAATCTAATAATTTTTTTTTGTCGCAAATAGCAAATAGTTGCTTTCGCGCTCCAATTTAAATTTAATATCAGCTGTAAAATATGAAACAGGTGGCCGCTTTTCGCGGCTGCCATACTTACATACATATATCGGCAGTTTGGTAAAAAAAATTCATCGAAAACAACTATTTGCGGTTTACTTGCACTCTCTGTTTCGGTACTGAACACGCAATTCCAAAATTTGCATTATTAAATTAAAAACGCAAATATTGTAGAAAAAAATGTATAAGCAAAAGTTTCGGGATTGCTGGCTACTGCATAATGGGTTGCAATGCAGTATTACCTGTAAAATTGACCAAATAAAGCGCACATGACGACAAAAAACATGCGCAAAATACATCAAGTTTAGTGAAACAAAGTAAAATGTCGCCAAGAAGCTGCGATGGCTATGTTTATATAAAGTAGAGGAGGAGAGGAATCTGATCCTCACATTAAGAGCAGAAGGCCAATCCATGGGACAAATGGCCAAAATATTGGAATGCTAAAAAAAAAGTGTTTTCTGCCATCCACGGAGAAATGTGGCAGAATATATATATAAGGAAGTCGAAAATTAAGCCATTCCTTTCTTCGAAGGATCTTGAAAACTATATGAATGCATCGCATTGCAACGAGTCGCAACAGGCTGATTGAGCCCGGCTTAAAAGCTCATTCAGCAAGGTGGTTCCTTTTTTGAGCATGAGGCATGTCCCGCCAGAACTGGAAAAATGTCCTTGGTCCGATGAGACAAAGATTGATATGTTTGGATCTGATGGTAGACCCCATGTTAAACGCCCAAATACGGCATTACATCCCAAATGCACCAAAATAACGATCAAACACGGAGGTGGCAATATAATGCTATGGGGATTTTTCTCCGCTTCAGCTGTTGGTCCACTTTGCTCGGTACAAGGCAATACGGACTATGTAAACATAATGCAGGACGTCGTGTTGCCATATGCCTTTCCTGAAGAGGAAATGCCTTTAAAGTGGGAATTTATGCAGAACAACAATCACAAAAACACATGCAAGCTTGCGAAAAGTGGTTCCAGGATAATTAAGTCGACGTTATGGATTGCCCAGCTCAGTCACCCGATTTAGACCCTATTGAGCATCTGTGGGGCATCCCAAAAAAGCGTTCAAGTGGGTTTCAACCAAAAAACAAGGAGAATTTGTGGGAGAAAGTCCGGGAAGAGTGGTACTCCATTGAGTCTATGCCTCATAGGTGTGCTGCAGTGCAGAAGAACCATGGTAACGCAACAAAATATAAAAACTGAAAACAGTTCATGGTAAATTTTGCTAAACTAGTCAATTCGGATAAAGATTAGTCATTTCGCTTCTATTTTTATTTCCAGATCAAAAACATGAAATTAAACTTGAGTATAATTTTTTAGCTAAATGAATAAAGTTAAATGCAATTTCGTTTTCTATTACATATGTATTATAGGCGTATATTTATCAAAGAAAAAGTACGATTTCCACTCATCGTTCGTTATTTAAAAAAATACGTATTTAAACTTTTGACCAAAATCAGGGTATTATGACTGCAAGGGTATAAATTATAAATATTAATATTAAAATTACAATTAAATATTTTAAAAATAACTACATTATTCGATTAATGGATTATCTATCTAATTCGACTTATCGATTATCTATCTTATGGATGAATCGACCATCTAACGATATAACTGTGATTTTTTAGTTTCTGATGATCCATTAGAGTTATGATGGCCTTCGCCAATAACTTGAATTTTTAGACCCTATAGAAAATATGGCGTCATATTTGTTTATTTTAAATAAAAATAGTTTTAACTAATACAATTGTACAATATTCTGTAAATGCCGCCCTTAAGGCAGTGGTCTGCTTTGGGAGAAAAAAAAAGTTTTTTCAACAATTTTGTTAAAAGGGACAGAAATGATTGCGGTAAAAGAAATTTTGAGACGGTAGTATATTATATTCAAGCTTAAAAAAATTTCAATTTTTGTATTACAAATTATTGAAATTTGCCAAATTTGTAACGATTTATCTGGGTCGCCTGGAGTGGATTGGTGGTCGTGCGATGCATCTGAAATGGAACCACATTTTTTTTTAGTTTTTTTATTAGTTCCATTTCTGTATGATATAATAAAATTTCGGAGGAAAGGACAAAACTCCAAATTTTTTTGAAATTTGAAAAAAAAAAATGCACTTTAAGTTGCAAAACAAGTAATTTAAATAGTACTTTTGTCCAACATTTTTAGTTCAAATGGAGGATAATGCTATACTGAAGCTAGATCACTTTGGTTTTTTTTTTCGATGGGACATATATTGTTCGCATGTGAAAATGAAAACTCGAGAAAACGCCCTTCAAACTTTGCGGCTTGCAGTCGCACCTGCTCGACACTCGGCCACTAAAACTGTTATAGCTTCGAAAATACGTCCAATTGGCCTCTAAAATTTTGAACACATATTCTTAGATAGTTTTGGCATAGATTTAAGACAAAAAAGAAAATTCGATTTTTTTCCCATAAACATATAGCAATAGTTATACAACGAAAATAACCATATTTTTTCCTTAATTAACACCTTGAACAACTTTGGCTGCCAATGGAAGTAAGCCTGGAAGTATAGGCCTATGTATAGGAAGTGAGGCTATGATTGAGCTGACTTGCCTTCACTTCTGGGACGTGCTTTTGGCAAAGGGTGAGCTTTTGGTAACGAGTCTCGTGCAGTGTAGGATCAGACCCGTAACCTTCTCAAGCTCCTTAAGCTTTGGAGCAGACCGAAACTGAACTAATATTAAATTGCTTGAAAGAGAAGACTGACGACCACTGATGCCAATTTGTTCTTTTTCCGGACAGATCTGTCCTGTTTTTAACGCTTCGTCCAGAAAAAATTGAAAATCATCCGCATACCTGAGATCTTTCCCTTTTTTTAGATTTTTAATCCAGAAATCGGTCCTTTTTCCAATACGTTCTAAGATTAAACGCAAAATAATTTCACAATATTCTGATATTCACCTAATAAATTGGGAAAATATTGAAAATACTTCAAAATGTTGGTCAAAAGTGAAAGGGGATCGGGATTCTGCAGGCAACAACCCATATGAGGACCTGGTGAATTTTTTAGCCAAGTAAACTTGGTGAAAACCAAAATCAGGAACCGTTTAGAGGTAGATACATTAAATGAAATTTTGGCAATCAGGTAAATATATACATATATTTTTAAAAATTTACCAAATGTTCATGTATTCTTTCTTCAGATTCGGATTGCGTCGCCGTAATTATGTTGTCATAACTATAACTTGCCTGAAAAGTATCTCCATTTAATTGGCTCCATGACTGTTTATGAGGTCAGCAATAATGAATCCAGCCAAATCTTATAAAATAGTTATCTTTGAAGCTTCTCCTAAATTTTGTAAGACATCTTGAGAATTCTCTTTCCAAATGGAAATTATCTTAAAAACGTCCTTTCCGGATATTTTTGATCGAAACTTTCACCTCAAAAAATTGCTAATTACCAGGGACCGTAATTAATGAGTTTTATTTTAAAAATCACAAAATAATCACTGTTTTCTGATCAAAAAAATAAAAAGTTTCTTCAGTCTACCAGGGGCTAAAATGGTCTCTACCACATCCTGTCACTTTGCTCCACTAACAATCTTAAATCCCTTATACTAAACGCCCCATCTGTGCAACACTCTTCCCCGTGATATCTACCCATACATTTCTCTTAAACTTTCTCGGATCTATCCCCGCGATTCGAGCGGTCGGCTGGACGAGAGCTGGGTTGTACGTATGCAGTGTTGGGATGTCGAAAATTTATCAAAATATCGAAATATTTGCGAAAAAAATAAATATTTTTATCATGATATTTTAAGGCCGTAATATCGATACATAAATATTTTTTTTATATTCTGCTATATTTTGCTTTCGGTCATACTATCCATGTTCAATTGGGAACCCGCAAGTTGAGAAAAAAATGGCTCCGCGAAATCGTATTATGAATTAAATAAAAACCGAAAAGTGCACTTTATGTCCTACAATTATTAAGATTACTGCAAATGTTAAAAAATAAACAACTCAGCGTGTATTTTTAAAGTCACTGGCCAATCAAAACTGGAAATAAATTGAACTTTATCTAACGTAAACTTACATATTAAAGTAATAAAAGCTTACATTAATATTAAGTATTTGTGTTGTTGGTTTAGTTTGGATAAATTGAAGTGGATCAATAGAGAGGTAATGTAATACGAAATAAGAAAAATTCGATTAAAGAAAGGGGCAAGGAAGAGACAAAAAATTTTTAAATATCATAAATACCCGATATATTGATATTTTTTCTTGATATTTAAAAAAAAAATGATATTTTTCAAAAATGAAAATATCATTGATACTACATTTTTTAAGATTAAGTTAAAATTAGTATCTATCTTGTTTTTTCCTTGATTTTGTAGCGTAAATTTTAATATTACAAAAACACGTTGGGTGAAATAATTATTTATTTTATAATAATTATATAAATATATGTATGCATATATTCGATTAAAAATGCTGTGTTTTGAAGTGTTCGGTCATATTTGAAGTGTCGGTGCTAGGACTGTGTTAATAGCCCTTTTTTAACCCATTTTTTAAATAAAATTACTCAATAAATCCGACAACTCACATATGTAGAGTCTTGCTTGTATTTTGGTCTTTGTGTCTTTATCAAATAAATACAATTTTAAGATTACTGATTAATGTGCACAGAAAAAGCAGCTCATAAATAAAAAAAAATCCCTTGACGGCATAACACACCGGTGACAAACACGCATGCCACGCCCAAAACATCTGATATCCATTTTGGTGACGAAAACATGCAAAAAATTTATGCAAAGAAGGAAACAAAGAAACATTCTTATACTATTGATTCTTATTCTTATCTTTCCTCGTGGAATACCCTCCCAAAAAGGCCCTTGTTCGATACAAAAATGCATCGTCATTGCTCAACAAGGCACTTTCGCAAAATAAATATTTTAATATCCAGTCTAGGAACAGAATCCATGAGGAGTACAATTATTCGGCGACGTATCGACCATAATTTTAAAGCATGACTGGCCTACTGGTATATGACATATGGGCAGTTCTTTCGAAACTATTGATTTTTTCGGAAAATGTGTTCCAATATAAAGTGTTTATGTCTATGAAAAATAAAAATTTGTTTCTTCCAAAAGACGCCTGTTCTGAAAACATGAAAAAGAACGAGGATCGGGGGGCTAAAGACTTTTTTGGAACTAGTAGTTATCTATTAGTTAATTGTACCTTTTTCCAGTAGTTTATTCAGAACTTGGACTCTTTTTACTTTTGTATATTATTATTCAGAAGTCATAGACCCATTTCGCTTCCCGGCCGAACAGCTCCGACACACAGAAATGTATGCAACGGAATTTGGTCTGGAAAGGGGAGCTAGGGACAGTAGCGGGTATACTACAGTCGGCACCTCGCCTGCAGCCGCCTTTCCGGTTTGGTTGCAAACTTCGACACTTTTGGCTTCGGAAGGCGCTCTCAGTATACATACCGACCGACCGACACCGAGCATTGGACACTTCGGAGATCCTAGTTGGGCGACCCAATAAGTGGAGTTAATATCGGAGTTCGGTATCTATCTCGAAAATGATTTGAAAATTCTGGCCACCAATACGTGCGCACCAATAGGCACACACAGGCACTCACGTGCCCGTGTCTCGAAGACTTTCTACGAGCATGACAACCCTGGCGGACAAGCGTTCGTGCTGGTGTGTGTGCACTCACCACTCGAGTACGTCGCTCTTGGAGCCCACATTTCGAATAAAAAACGGCAAAAAAAAATTCGTAACGAATTCTTTAAAAAAAACAGTAAAAAAAGACAGTTTAGTGCAATTTGGACCCATTGATCGAGTCAATTGGATCGCGCTCTGGGGTCATTGCCTTCCCGCCGCAGCGTATATAGAGCTGCTGGTGCACATGTATTGGCGCTTCGCATCACCAAATTAGTGTTTATTTGCTTCTGCTCCCGACTTTTGCAGTTTTCGATGATGCACTGCGTCCGAATTCTTCGACTTCGGTCGAAAATCGGTCGCCTTGGCTACTGGTGCCCTCTCCATGTGCACTGCTATTGTTTGCAGGTAACTCGGGGCTGGCTGTCAAACCGGTCGAACGGGTCGTCGTTGCATTATCTCAACAAACGCACACACACACAGCTACAAACACACAGAAACAGCACAGCACTCTCACACTTATCTTTGTTCACGCAGACACTCATTCATCCGCACCCATACAGAGACACACATTACCTACGAGTTGCAAAGATCCACTCCGAACACCACTGTTTACTAAGCCAAAATTTCCACGGTCTCCACGGTTTTGGCAGAGTAATCACGTTCACTTGTAAATAAAACAAAAAAAATGCGCCCGCGATAGTATTTGAAAGCTGAGCTATCTCCGGCTCCACTCTACGGCGTTTATCATTCACTCATGTCGGCATAACAAAAGCAGCCCAAGTGCTCTGTTCATTGCGACAGCATGCGCAACCGGCGGCTCTACGACTTTCGTTCGCTTCTACGACTTTTTTTTTATACGATTTTTGAAGAACACACGAATCACCGACAAGCCCGTCGTTCTCTTTTCCGTCCGCACCCGGCAAACGGCTCAGCGCGAGAAATCCACACTACTTTGATGCCTCGCTCAGAACGCGCATTTGTGCTGTCGGACGGTGTGGCCAGACGCCGATTTCGGTTTCCCACTAAAAAATCCCTCTTTCCCTCAAAATTCAAAAGCCAAAAACTCATTACCTCGCCCTGCAAACAATATACTATTTCCAGTGTGAACGTACAGTTTTTTTTTTGAGCTCACTAATTACGGCCCTACATTTCAATCAGCTGTGTTTTTGTTTACAATTATAAGGTAAACAATTTGATTTTTAATTTCGATTTTTTAGAACAAAAAACGAAAAACTAATGTTCACGCTGGCATTGCGCCCTAAATATTTATAAATTTACTTTTATTTTAAGTTTGTGAACCATATAACTTCCCGGACTCCTTGCTTCAAAAAAAACCTACACATCTAGATATTCTGCGATTTTTCCAGATTGATTATAATGGATAATATAAAAATACCACTCTTAATAATAAATTAGTCTCTGTCAAAACTCTGGAGGCATGTATAAAAATTTGTATTACAATTCTTTGGGTTTGAACAATTTTATCTGGGCAGGTTAATATTGAACAAATAAACTTTATTCAAAAAAGAGGGTAGCGAGATAAGCTAAAAGCTTTAAAAAGCAGGCTCATAAGAAATTACAGAATATTCCATTTTATGAATTAAGTATATGTTGTTTATACATATATTACTATTTGAATCAGAATATTTGGCAACTTTGTAGTGTGACCAAAACTCTTCAACAAAAATAAACCACATATGTATATATACAAACTATTTGTTAGATTATCTGACAATGCTAGATTATTTTTTACAACTTTATATAACGACGCATTTTCGCTAAAGTAGAGTATCGTATTATAAAGTTTCACACAAACTTAGTAAGTAAAGTTTTTTTAAGAATCACAATTAAATATAATCGTGATTTAAACTAGAAGTATTTTCAAATTTGTAAGCTTTGCGGTTTGTGTCTTCGCTTCATTTTTCAGTTCCATCAAACCTTATCACCGACAGAGAGAGAACGAGGGAAACGATGTTCCTTTGCTGTCCAAACAACACGAAATGTTGCGGGCAAAATTCTGACTCTCTTTTGTGATTCTCTTTTGCACATTTAGGATTTCCAATTTTCATTTAATTAAAACACACAAAAATTGAATTTATTGTTATTTTGTAGTTATATTATATATATTATTTTTATTTTGCTAAAACGAAAGAATATGAGCGATCTTTATAATTACAAATTGTTCTACGTGATCTTTGACATATATTTTACTCAAGTCATGGTTCAAACCTTTGCAAGTTCGTTACGAACCCGTCGTGTCGAGCAAGGGTGGTTTATGCAGTTGCATCCGATTGAGCGATCTCATGCACAACACGCAACATGTATGGTCCCAAAATACTTTTGTTGTCTTAAATACGCAGGAAGATATTTAAGCCGATTTAAAAATTGATTACTAATTTAATGATTAAAAAACCGAAATGAATAAACCAGGGACCGTAGATAATGATTGTGGCTACAATTTTTATTTTAAAAATAAAAAAATAATCATTATCTTCTAAGCAAAAAAAAATAAAAATCACGAATATTAATTAAGTTCTGAGCGAAAAAATAATAATCAAAAACAAGAAAGGAAAGCTAACTTCGGGCGGAGCCGAAGTTGATATACCCTTGCAGTTCAGTCGCTGTCCGCTAGGTGGCGCCACGCATCTTATATTATTAGATATATAGCGAATTGTTTATAGTCGGCCGATCCTTATGAAAATTGGCAGATCAGATTGTTTTTCCCAAAATAGAATCTCTACCAAATCCCATCTTTCTAACTTAAAAAACACCAAAGTTATGCTGATTCCGATCGTTGTATGACAGCTATAGGATATAGTCGGCCGATCCTTATGAAATTTTGTACACAAGATATTTTGGTCAAATATAACATGTGTGGAAAGGCTCAACCCTCCAACTTAAAAAACACCAAAGTTATGGCATTTCCGATCTATCAGTTATATGGCAGCTATAGGATATAGTCGACCGATCCCGGCCGTTCCGACTTATATACTGCCTGCAAAGGAAAGAAGGATGTGTGCAAAGTTTCAACTCGATAGCTCCAAAACTGAGAGACTAGTTTGCGTAGAAACGGACAGACGGACCGACGGACAGACGGACCGACGGACAGACGGACATGCTCATATCGACTCAGGAGGTGATCCTGATCAAGAATATAATAATTGACCAAAATTATAATACCCTCTGCAAGGGTATAAAAATAAATATAGAAAATATAGTTTTCAAGCCTTAACAAAAAAGCTTTGTGACAATGCAACAATGAAGAAAACTTATAATTTTATAAGAAATTTGCAATAATTTGCAATCGCATCGTTTCTTTAATATATTTTATATATTTAACACTCTTTATGAAAATGATTTTAAATAAATCTTACCACTGATATGTTAAAAACTGAATTTTTGATTTTTTGAGACTTTGCATTGAAATATTTCGAAATGTGTTTAAGTAAATTTATTATTAAACTAGTTAAATTCAATAGATTTCCCATGAATATTCTCCCCATTTCCCATTGACTTTTCTGGAGAATTACCCATATATGATTTTTATATGGCATCCATCAGCTACCATATCATTGGAATACTCATTCAAAGTTTAAATCTCAAATCTCATAAACTTTTGGTCTTTCGATGATTTATTCCGTCAAATTTTTTTATGGAAACTTTTTTTATTATAGAAATTAGTAGACCATACCATGTTTTAATTTTTTATTTAAGGAAAAGATCAGGCAAATTTTTTTAAAATTTATTTTAGCTGTGTAAGCATTATTTTCGTCTTTAATCTCATTTTTATACCCTTGCCGAGGGTATTATAAATTTGGTCAAAAGTGTGTATATTCTAGATCAGGATCACCTCCTGAGTCGATATAAGCATGTCCGTCTATCCGGCTGTCTGTCTGTTTCGTCTCTCAGTTTTAAAGCTATCGACTTGAAACTATGCACACATCGGAAGTTAGAACGGTCGGTCGACTATATCCTACAGCTGCAATGTAACTGATTGATCGGAAATGCCAAAACTGGTCTTTTTTAAGTTAGAGATTTTTGGACTTTTGGGACATGTTGCTTACCGCCAAGATATTTTATTAACAAAATTTCATTAGGATATGCCGACTATATCCTTTAGGTGGCATATTCCGAACGATAGGAATTGGCATAGGTTTGTTGTTTTTTAAGCTAGATGGTTGGGGCTTTCTACGGATTCCATTTTGGGCAACCTTATCCGATCTGCCAAACTATCGGCCGACTATATCCTATAGCTGCCATGTAACTGAACGATCGGAAATGACACACTTGTTTATGTTTAAGACGCTTGGGGCTGTCTCCAACATTTTTATTAGAAAACTGATTTGATGGTAAAACTTTTATAAGGATCGGACCAACTAAAAACGATCCGACACATATATATTACTATAGGCTGCTACCTAACTGCAAGTCTCCAAATAGCACTAAAGAGTTCGAAATATCGGCTTCTCCCCAACGCCCAAGTTGCAGAACAATAAGATTACGATTGGATTAAGATAAGATGAGAACCTGCGCGTTAGATATTAGCGAAAGAAGCCGTGCCCACTCAGGATCTGGGTCAGGTAGAAGTGGCTTCGGAGGACCCACTTTTTAACGTTTATGAGGGTGTGCGTCCAGCTCTCACTGGCCTGTTGCCTTGATGGCGCGTTGGGGGTACCATCCTCTCCTTCGTAAGGGGAACGGAAGCGAGCGTCGTTTACATCCTTAAGCTCTCGTGCTCGTTCTTTTAGCGGGGCCATTCCCGCAATGACCAGAACTCTGATGGCTCCTAATCTGTAGGCTGCTTCTATGCTTCTCCTATAACTTGGCGTATTGATTGCCTCTGCTAAGATGGGAGCGGAGTACAGGACTTGCGTCGAGGCAACGCTCATCAGAAGGCTTCTTCAATTTTATCTCGGGCCTCTGGTGTTTAGGAGGATCTTGGCGAGGCCTCTGATAGTAGCTAAGGCCTTGCCCTGTATGCACTCCAAGTGCTTTGTCAAGGAAAGCCGGGCGACGATCATCACCCCCAGGTATTTTATGGCTTGCTGGGAAGTTATGGCCATATCACCGATCTCTACCTGTGCCGTTTCCACTACCTTACGGCTGCTGACAAGCACCACTTCCGTTTTATGGGGAGCTAAGCTAAGACCAGCTAAGCCGCTCTTTCCACTTCCTCACGTTTCTTGGCTACTACCACCAACGCTACGTCGTCTGCGAAGCCGACTGTCTTAGGGACTCCATGGTCTTGCCCCAGCCTGCCGAGTTAAACGCGTTTCGGATTTCCAGTGTTCCTGGACACGTTGACGACTGCAAATATGGCATGCACCGTTGACCTCCCCTTTCGCTCATTCGCGTCGTTCGCCTGGTGACATAAAACTGCCGACCACTGTTGTACAGACGCAGACCTCGCAGGCGCCCATTGTGGGACAGACGCTACGAGGTTTTTCTTCCGACCCTGGCTAGCGTGTGGGCGTTAGCCGCCTTACCTTGGTAGTTTTGTGCATGTGGGTGCGGGAATTTCCTCATGGCCTGAGCGAAGGGAGTTACACCGATCCTACTCAGTCGCCAGCGCCCCGTTTATGGGTGAACTGCAATAGCGTAGGGGTTGGCAATTGGTCTGCTCCATGACCTTCATCACCTCGTAGCAGGCCAGTGTTCCGCGCTATGCTGGCCAAAGGACCTGGGACAGCAGCACTGTATTCTATGCTACCATTTTTCTCGGCCTTAGGATATCAAGCGACCCCTGGCGGACACCTTCTCTTATGTGCCGCCCTCTGTGGGTGTCATCTTTCTGGTTGGCGCCCTCTACCCGGTCTTCAATCAGGTTGCCCAACACTGCCGATCAGCTGCGATCATCCTTTAGAGACTCCGGGGGTTATCCAGCAGGGAATCGAAGTCTCAAGGACGCCTTCCCTGCGCCATCACAGGTGAGCCGAAGTTCCTGTTTTGTACAAATAGAAACGGATATATCGACTCGGCTGTTGATGCGGACCAAAAATATATACTTTACGTGTTCGGCGATAATTCCCCCGTTGTGTTACATACATCCGCACTAATAACCTTCTACTCTACGAGTACCGGTATAATTTGCAACTTACTTATTTTATTAAAATTTTGAACTGAAACATCTTTGTGGAGGTTTCCTGTAATATTTTTAACCCTTTAAATTCTTTTGTTATTTTCAAAAAAACATGTTGGCTATGGTATTTATCAACGAACTTTCATTGAAATCTAAATTAAGCTACGGTTCACGTTTTATACCTGTCAGCCAAAGAGTACAAGGGTATATTGTATTCGTGCAGGAGAATATGTATGAAATCAGGTGTATACAGATGTTTTCTAAATAATAGAACTGCCCACGCACTCGTTCAAAAATATAAAAAAACAAGAAAGGAAAGCTAACTTCGGGCGGAGCCGAAGTTGATATACCCTTGCAGTTGAGTCGCAGTCCGCTAGGTGGCGCCTTATATTATTATATTCTTATATTATTAGATATATAGCGGATCGTATATAGTCGGCCGATCCTTATGAAATTTGGCATATCGAGTTATTTTGCCAAAAGAGGAATCCATTGAAACTCCCATCCTTCTAACTTGAAAAACAACGAAGTTATAGCATTTCCGATCAATCAGTTATATGACAGCTATAGGATATAGTTGGCCGATCTTTATGAAATTCGACAAATCAGATTGTTTTTCCCAAAATAGAATCTGTACCAAATCCCATCTTTCTAACATAAAAAACACCAAAGTTATGCCAATTTCGATCGTTCTATGACAGCTATAGGATATAGTCGGCCGATCCTTATGAAATTTTGTACACAAAATATTTTGGTCAAATATAACATGTGTGGAAAGTCTCAACCCTCCAACTTAAAAAACTCCAAAGTTATGGCATTTCCGATCAATCAGTTATATGGCAGCTATAGGATATAGTCGACCGATCCCGGCCGTTCCGACTTATATACTGCCTGCAAAGGAAAGAATGGTGTGTGCAAAGTTTCAACTCGATAGCTTTAAAACTGAGAGACTAGTTTGCGTAGAAACAGACAGACGGACCGACGGACAGACGGACAGACGGACATGCTCATATCGACTCAGGAGGTGATCCTGATCAAGAATATATATACTTTATAGGGTCGGAGATGTCTCCTTCACTGCGTTGCACACTTTTGACCAAAATTATAATACCCTCTGCAAGGGTATAAAAATAAAACTTTTCATCGTTGTTATACCCTTGCAGAGGGTATTATAATTTTGGTCAAAAGTGTGCAACGCAGTGAAGGAGACATCTCCGACCCTATAAAGTATATATATTCTTGATCAGGATCACCTCCTGAGTCGATATGAGCATGTCCGTCTGTCCGTCGGTCCGTCTGTCCGTCTGTCTGTTTCTACGCAAACTAGTCTCTCAGTTTTAAAGCTATCGAGTTGAAACTTTGCACACACCATTCTTTCCTTTGCAGGCAGTATATAAGTCGGAACGGCCGGGATCGGTCGACTATATCCTATAGCTGCCATATAACTGATAGATCGGAAATGCCATAACTTTGGTGTTTTTTAAGTTGGAGGGTTGAGACTTTCCACACATACCAAAATTGAGACTTTATATTTGACCAAAATATCTTGTGTACAAAATTTCATAAGGATCGGCCGACTATATCCTATAGCTGTCATAGAACGATCGAAATTGGCATAACTTTGGTGTTTTTTATGTTAGAAAGATGGGATTTGGTACAGATTCTATTTTGGGAAAAACAATCTGATTTGTCGAATTTCATAAGGATAAGCCAACTATATCCTATAGCTGTCATATAACTGATTGATCGGAAATGCTATAACTTCGTTGTTTTTCAAGTTAGAAGGATGGGAGTTTCAATGGATTCCTCTTTTGGAAAAATAACTCGATATGCCAAATTTCATAAGGATCGGCCGACTATATACGATCCGCTATATATCTAATAATATAAGATGCGTGGCGCCACCTAGCGGACTGCGACTCAACTGCAAGGGTATATCAACTTCGGCTCCGCCCGAAGTTAGCTTTCCTTTCTTGTTTCAAAATAATTTTTTAAGGCATAAAAATTAACAATATTATTTTACACAGGTTTTTTTTATAAATAAAATTGGTGTAAACAGTGTTGCTCCAACTATGAGGTGACCGAATTTCCGTCCGTTTCGGAAAGGCGCGAGGATTTTCAGATTCAGATACTATTAAATATAGAGCTATAATATTTCGTGCAGACTCTAATAGTACCCATGTAGTTGAAGATTGTTTCAAAATTTTGCCAAACCGCTCCCGCTCATACAAATTTAATTTATCTATTGCTCTAATGTACCGGGTATAATATAGTCGAGAAACATGATTACAGCCGCCCCTACATTTTTCCACTTATCCCGAAACAAAAAAAAAACTAGATTAAAGAAATATGTTAAATTAAGTTCTCACATTGAGTGCTACAACACCCTTGCAAAAAGTACTCATAAATATTAATTTTGATGAACATTGCAGCGGGGTAAAATATTTATACCTTATATATTTAAAAATACCCTAAATATAAGCTATCATTTTCTGAGACGATAGATAGTTATATAGACCCGACAATTTTTTTGTCGTAAATTTTCCGGTAAATTTTTAGCTAAAAAAGAAAATTATTTATTAGATTTCATTCAGGCGGCAGAAATGCTACATCGAATTCTATCTTTTGACTCCATGTTAAATAAGTTTTATGTTTAAAAAGTGTATCTACTAGTAGTACTCGTTTTTTATTCGTTTTGATTTCACAGACTCGTATTGATTTTAAAAAGTTTATAATACTGTATACGGCCTATTTAAAATCCATATTATCCATTCCTCAAAACAAACCGTATCTCCTATAAATACTTCATTCAGTTGCCTCTCAAACTGTGAAAACAATGAAACACTCCACGTTTTTTAGAATCATTTTTCATTTGTTGCTGGTAATGGGTGTCACCCTGCCTCCTTTATCAGCACAAAACTACTGTGATCCCGATCTGTGTTCAACTGGCAGACATGTAGCCTGTCAAAATAGTGGCGTAAGTTCCTAAAAATAAACCTATATTTTCCGTACTTAAACATATAAAATATTTTATAATGATCTATGAAAGTAAAAAACAAGAAGATGGCCAAATAATTTTACAAGAAAATTTATAAGGATAATTTAATTTGAAAGCCGAAGTCTCCAAGCAAAATATCTTTATTTGGATGGAATGCGCGGTTGTAACCTGTATTTTAACTTGGCAAGAGGTTTTTTATTTTATTAAAATTGATGTGAAAATAAAATTTTCCCTCGTTAATATACTACAATTAACAAGTAAAATGCATCGAAAAAGGGTCGATAGAATAATTTTCTGCTATAGTCAAGATGAGTCATTACATATTATTCCTACGGAATGTGGACGGCAGTCCATGTAGGTGACGAACCACCAAAAAAGAATGTGCGCACTGTTTGAATGTGATGTTTATAAAACTGAGAATCTAGTTCGCGTATAAACAGACTGAACATCCTCTGCAAGGGTATACAAATTCTCACTTGACAATTTTTCTGGTTTGTTTTATTTGTTTCATTCACACTTAAATATACGTACAAAATAAAATTAAATTTAAATAATTACACACTGCATTAACAGTATTCCAGTTACACTTCGACTTTGGTCCGTTGGATCCTTTAAATGTTGAACACTTAGGTGTAATGATGTACGATAATATATAATTTCACTATAATCGTTTTGTTAGGAAGGTGTATTTTTTGTGTGTTGTATACATTTGTTAATATTGTTTACTTTTTGTCTTTTTAGCGATTTGTAAGTGGCTGCAGTGGCGAGTTTGTTCGGGTGAACGATCACATCCAACTTATCCTACAGTTACATAATGAGCGTCGCAACCTCATTTCTGGAGGAGGATTAAGTGGATTTACCAGCGCCGTTCGTATGGGCACAATGAGCTGGGACCAGACATTGTCTGAACTAGCTGCCTATAACGCTCTACAATGTCGCATGGCCCATGACGAGTGTCGCAATACAAATACATATAAGTTTGCCGGCCAGAATCTTAGCATCCTCTTCACACGCAATATTGATATCGCAAATTTTTTGCGTCAACGAATTTCTTCGTGGTTTGAAGAAAACCGAGAGGCAACTAGTGCAGATATAGAAAACTATCAGATGCGTGGCGGGCCGTATGTATTTTACTAATGATCGTATTAAAAATCACTATTTCTTATTTCTCCGCAGAACCATCGGACACTTTACCACTATGGTAAATGAACGTAATAACCGAATAGGATGTGCTATTCTCAGATTCACTGACAACAGAAACGTACAAGCGACTTTATTAGTCTGTAACTATGCTGTTACAAACGTTATTAACAATCCCGTATACCGAAGCGGCAGTCCGGCTTCAGAATGTGCATCAGGTCGAAATTCGGTTTTTCAAAACCTTTGCTCATCAAATGAAGTTTACAACTACAATCAGTGGTCGTGATGGTCTAAATTCTTTACCTTGGGTCTTTGAGCTTATTTTTAACTAATAACTACCTAATAATAAGTTTATGAAAAATTTTTCATGTTTCAGTGTAATCTAGACTTTTAGTGTTCAATGATAATTTTAATAACCCACTACTTTACCCTAAATCATCAGGCAACTTCGGGTTTACTTTATAATGGTTATTCTTTATTAATTGTCTTCCAGTGATAATAATAATGCGTCGCGGTCACTTCCCCCGCAGCGTGTCTTTCCTCGTTGTCGCTTCACTCTCGAGTGCCGCCCTGTTGATCATTCCTCTCTTTCTCTGCCGGTGGCGCTGCCTGGATCCCGTTGGTTCTCTTCCAGTGCCGGTTCCCACATCCCTCCTTTATTAACGAGTTTCAACTTTAAGGGTGGCTGGGGTGCTTGGTCCGGTCGTCGGATTCGGCTGGTTAAGTTGAGGTCCTGGGAAGCCGCATCTGCTGGAAAAGTGATTGGACTAGCGCCTCCCTCAGGCGTCTGGGCTTAGGCCTGGCAGCCATTTCGGGAACTTGTGTCCGGTGTCCGACATTCCTTGTTAGCTTTCTACCATCACGCTCTATTTCTACTATATTCTTGTTTGGAAACACCACGTTCTTCTGGAAAACCTTGTTACCCACCTTGATGTCGCTCTCTCTTGCCCCTCTTCTCTTGTCAGTCGCTTGTTTTCCTTTATGTTTTTCCACCAAGTCTCGATCCCTTTCGGCTTAGTCTAAATACTGCCACATGCGTTACAATAGCCGGCGAATTCCTGACTAACATATTGTCTACCATTGTCTGTTTTCAGAAATTTTGGATATCCTAACCTACAGAAAATTTCTTTCATGACTTCTCCCGGGTGGCCCTCATGTGCTAGTTCTAGTGTTTGTGATCTTAATGGTGTTGGAACTACTATTCGGTTTCCCCTCAGTAACAGCGAACCGATTGATGAAAGCTCATTCCGGAAAGGTAGCTCATGTGTCGATGCCTCTGGTTTCCAGGAGTTGTTCTGTAGGCAGCTGATCGCGTCTATGATTTCTTCGTCCCTCAAAGAAAACTCAACCATATTTGAGATGGTCAAGGACTTAGGGACGGAGCTCTGCACCAGCCGTAGTATACTATATTCCGTTTTGGGATTCATTTCTTTCGCTGTGGATAGTTGGCAGAGTCGCGAAAGCGCATCCGAAATGTTTTCTTTCCCAGCTTTGTAGATAACGGTGAACTTGTATGACTGCAGCCGCAAAAGCCACCTTTCGATGTGAGCTGGGGCTTTGAAGTTGGCTTAAAGATGGCCTCCAGGGGCTTGTGGTCCGTCACCAGTTCGAAATGCAGTCCGGCTAGGTAGTAATAGAATTTTTCCACAGCCCAAACCAGGGCAAGACTCTCCTTCTCCGTTTGTGAGTAGCGTGTTTTCACCTCCGACAAAGCCTTGCTAGCAAAAGAAATTATTAGCGGGTAACCTTCATCCGAGAACTGCAACAGATCAGCGCCAAGGGCTACGGGACTGGCGTCTGCAATTACCCGAGTTCTATGTTTGGGATTAAAATATGCCAGCCTAGGTACCTCAGCTAGCTGATCCTTTAAGTTGCTGAAAGCCATACTCTCCGCTTCGCCCCATGTGAATTTATTTTCGGTCTTGAGCAATTTCCTTAAGGTATCCGTATGGTGTGCCAGATCTGGTATGAATTTCCCCACATAGGTTACCAGACCGAGAAAACTTCGCGTTTCCTCTTTGTTCTTGGGGGTTCTAAAGGAACGTATGGTATCGATTTTCTCGGGGTCAACTTCTATCCCCTTTGCGGATAGGATATGACCCAGGAACTTGGGCTTATCCGTATTCCAAACGCATTTGTCCTTATTTAACAGGAAATTATTTTCCTGGAAGATCTGGCACACTTCCTTTACTGTGTTGTCGGTCTCAGATTTGGTGGCTCCAAAGATGATGATGTCGTCTATGAAGTTCAAGGCGTTTGGTACTTTGGATGGCATTTGTTCCAGGAGACGTTGGAAATTTCCGGTGCTGAGTTCATTCCGAAGATCAACCGTTTGTAGCGGAAGAGGTCTTTCGGGGTTATAAATGTTGTGATCTCCCTGCTCGCTTTGTTCAGGGCCAGTTGATGATATGCGTCCTTCAAATCCAGGCGAGGGAAAAACTTGGCTTTTTTAAGCCTGGTCATGAATGAATCGAATGTGGGTAGAGGGTAGTTCTCCCTTAAAATGGCTCTATTTGCCTGTCGCATGTCAATACAAACACGGATGTCCCCATTCTCCTTAAATGCGAGAACGATTGGAGATATCCAGGAGCTCGGGGCAGTAACTGGCTCAATTATGTCGCGACTCAGGGCTTCATTCAGTTTATCCATAACCCTATCCTCAAGTGCCTCAGTATCGTCTATTGACAGCTTCACCTCTATGCCCTTCCATTTTGGAAATGGTACTATTTCTTTTATTTGGTTAATGTTCCTTCCCAACCGAAGGACTTTTAGCTCCACTGCTGTGTCTCTGCCCAGTAAGGATTGTCTTCCATTTTCGATTAGGTAAAATGTAGCAAATATTTCAGCCCCTGGTTCCACTGATATTGGGGCCTTAAAAATACAAATTACTTGTAGCAATTTATCAGAGGCGTATCCTCGGAACTGTTTTTCGGACTTGAATCGCTTGTTGAAAAACGTTGCTTTTTCTCTTTTCAATCGCGACCAGTCTGCGTGACTGAGAAGATTAAACTTGGAACCTGAGTCAATGATCAGTCGGATGTTCCGGCCGCCTACATGGCATTTTATGTGTTCCTCCCTCTCATCACTAGATATTTTAAAACATGGCGATTCCTCTTTCCTTTGTTTCGGGCTCGCCGCCTTCTCTTCCACACAGCGTATGTAGGAGTTTGGCCTTTTTAAGCTACCCCGCTGGAACTTCGAAAATCGCCCCTTTGTAATAGTTCGGCACATCTTAGTAAAGTTACCTATTTTCGAGCATTTATTGCAAGATGCTTTTCTGGCAGGACATGCTGGGTCGTTGTAAATATGTCCAAATTTACCATCTCGGCCATTCCCTTCGGCCTGGCTTGAAGTTTTGATTTGACATTTTACAAATGGGGCCATCATCAGGCCCTGATGTCATTGCTTTCGATGCCTTATTAATCTGCTCCTCCACCAGTGAATGCTCCTTTCCCAGGAACTTTTTCTTTAATTCCAACGGTGCCCAGGGGTCTATGATCTTATCCTTAAGGCAGATGTCGTCAATTTCCTTTTTACAGGAGCCAAAAAAACATTTACTTATTTGTTGACGCAGTTGTAGTACGAAGTCCGAGAAAATTCCATTTTCAGAGGGTGTTAGGCTTCTGAACAAGTGCCTCTAAAACGTTGAGTTTTGCTTGGGCGAAAAGTATTTCCCTAGACTTTCGACGAGAACCGCGTAGATGTCGATGTCCCCTCTATCGTCCGGGTCAATAAGGGCGCCCGGTAAGGAGTACGCCACCGACCGCAGCTGGACATCTCCCAAGAGATGGATTTTGCGAGGGCCTTGTGCCACTAATCCCCTTCGCCTCAACATCGCGATCCCATTTTAGACGCAATCTGGAAAGAAAAAAGGAAATTTTTTTCCTTTTTTTTTTTGAAATCTTTAAAAGTAATTTTTTTTTAAATTAATTTTTTTTTAAATTTTATTATAATTATTTTTTTTTTCTACAGACAAACGATCTTTATTTATTTATTTCAATATTAGCTATAATACATAAATCGAATTTATAATATAATAACTAATTTAGAGGAAGGAGTAACTAGCTACTATGGCCATCGACTCGACAATTGATAACAGTTTGTTTACTTATGTATTTGAGATTTAACATTTGAAGAAATGGTTATGATATACTTAAAAGGAGAGTTAAATTAGGTGTGTAATTTTACAATTCCGTAGGAAAGATAGTAATAGTTTGGAGTTGGCAGCTGTGAGGTCAGATAATAGATTTGATGGCGCGGTGAGACCGAATAGGTTTGTTCTGCTGTTTTGATAGTGTCCACAGGTATCCAGTAGATGTTTTGCTGTTAGTTCTTCTTCGCAATTGGGGCAGTTTAGCCGACTTTCCCCATTAAGGATGTGCTTATGCGTGAGATTTGTGTGTCCAGTTCTTAATCGTGTAAGAATGGCGCATTCCCTTCCGTTGAGCGAAGTAGGGAACTAGATGTCATTCTTGTTAGGGTTAAATTGTTTATACCAGTGGTTAAACAACGACCAGTCTTCCAGTTCGATGTCCCGCAAAATGTTTTTTATGTTTTTCCAGATGTCCTGTTGTACTCCAGGTATGACTGTATGGCACGGAGCCCGTCCAGCTAGTTTTGCAGCCTTGTCGGCCATCTCGTTCCCAGTTATTCCTATATGGGCTGGGACCCATAACAGTTTAATTTTGCTTATGTTCTTGATGCAGAGGTGACGAATTTCGGTTAAAAGGTTATTGTTGTTGTAAAAGTTTTGTACTCCTTGCAGGGTGGACAGACTATCACTGCAGATGATATAGCTTTCTTTAAGTTCGAGAGCAAATTTGATTGCCTTAATAATGGCTACTGCTTCTGCAGCAAAAACTGAGAAGTGGTGAGGTAGTCGACCCCAAGAAACAATTAAACTGTTTTGGTCGACCACTGCAAAGGTGGTTGTGGCATCAGACTTTGAACCATCGGTGTAAAGCCATTTCCTATTGGAGTATTTATGGGTAACTTCTTCGAACATCTGCTTAAACGTTGTGATTGGGGTCTTTGATTTTTGAAAATCATGAAGTGTAGTGTCAATGGCGGTGGAGCGTATTTTCCACGGAGGGGATGGAATGACTTTGTTCCAACGATAAGGCGATTCTATGTTGTGTCTCTTGGTAAAGGTTATACATCTTCGAATCGTAGATTGGACTTTGAATTTCCTACGGTGCTTAGAGGCAACTTCATAGTCCTTCAGCAGAATAGAGTTGGTGGAGCACATGAGTTTAGGTATTAATTTAAAGGTAGTTTGCGTGACTCTGGTTGTAATGTCCGGCAATCCTGCTTCGGCTAGGATGCATTTAGTTGGGGTCGTTGGAAATGCGCCAATGCTACGTCTGACGGCCGCATGGTAAGGAGGTAAGATTTTTCTTAAGTTCGATGGCGCGCACCAGCCGTAGATGGGGAGTCCATAATCGATAATGGACAACAACAGAGCTCTTGTTGCTTGTATAAGTGTGGTCCGGTGGATGAGGAATCGCTTAGATGTTAAGAATTTTATAATGTTTAGTCTCTGAATAAGTTTAATCCTAAGTTCGCTACAGTGTTAAATGTGAGTAGTTTATCAAATGTCAGGCCAAGTATCTTAGGAGAAGAAACGCGTTCTATTTCTATGTCATTGTGCGATAATGGTGGGTATGTACAGCTCTGTTTTTTACAAATATGAAAAACTTTACATTTATTTACAGCAAGAGTAGCACCGGAGGTGTTACCCCAGATTTGGATTTCATTAAGGACTTCTTTGAACTTATTATTTAGTGCAGTAGTATTCTTACATTTGCTAAAAATTATGGCATCGTCTGCATAAATTGCCAGTTTAATTTGCTTATGTCTTAATATTATGTTGTTTAAGGACTGGAAGGCGATCATGAACAATACCACAGAGAGGGGCGATCCTTGTGGGATCCCATTGTGGAGAGTATAGAATTTAGATAGAGTGTTGTTAACTCTTACTCGGATAGAACGGTTGATCATGAAAGCCTTCGCTAAGTTGAAGGTCTTTTGACCTACCCCCCACCGGGAAAGTTGATCCAATACTGTATGCACCCCTACGCGATCGAAAGCCCTTTCAAAATCAGTTGCCAATATGGTAACATGATTTTTGGTAGAAAGGGCATCCGATGCGTAATGGTGGAGATGCAGGAGGGAATCAATAGTGCTATGCTGTTGCTTAAAAGCCGTTTGGTGGGGGCTGATAAGTTTATGTTTCGTAATGAACCACATTAACCTTTTGGCTAGCATTTTTTCTAAGGTCTTGCTTAAACATGGGAGTAGAGAAATAGGTCTAAATGATGTTATTTCATGTGTTGGTTTGTTAGGTTTTAGGATAGGGATAATTACGGCGGATTTCCACACATGAGGGTAGGTACCCCTAGCGAGCATAGCGTTATACATCTCTAATAGGCGGTATTTGGCCTCGGATGGCAACTGTTTCAGCATTGGGTATGAAATTCGGTCTATACCGGGTGTTTTCCCTTTCGCATGCTGAAGTGCATATTCAAGCTCTCTAAGGGAAAAATTTGAGTCAAGGTCTGTAGTGGCGGTCGACAGTTTGGTGGGAGAAATTCTCGTCCTTAGAGTAGTCCGACCAAAAGTTCCCAAATGCATCGCCAATGTCTACAGAGTGGTGTAGATCCTCGTTGTTATATTTTATTGTCCTGAGGTTATTTGGAGAATTTCCTATTAGGCGATTTAGGTCAGCCCAAGTTTTCTTGGTCGATGATAGAGGGGTTATATTAGAAGTGAATCTTTCATAGGATTCCCGTTTTGCTTTTTTAGAATTGTATTTGAAAAGAGCGTTAGCTTTTCTGTAAGCAATTAGAGCTGCGGTGCTCTGAGTTTGTTTGTATGCGTGCCAAAGAGATTGCTTTTGTTGCCTTAAATCCTGCAGAGTTTTGCTCCACCAAGGAACATTTCTCTGATGTAAAGGGGGTTTGGTTTGAGAAATTGGCTGAGGTTTTGATTCCATTTATTATTTTGGCGGCAAACAGATTTAAGTCGTGTGTTGCAGGGAAATTAAAGTTATCCCTGCATTTGGCACGATACAGATCCCAATTGGCTTTATCTAATTTAAATTTAGGGGGTGGCGGTATGTTAATGGCATTAGTTCGAAATTGGATCTTTGTCTTTAAAGGATAGTGATCGCTTCCGTAAAGAGAGTCTTGTACGGACCACTTACAGAAAGGGAACAACGATGCGGAGGCTAATGTTAGATCAATAGCCGTGAAAGAGTTGTGAGTGGAATGATGGGTAGCGGAGCCGTCATTGAGGAGAGTTAAGGTTGATTTGTTTATGACTTCTTCTATTTGTAACCCTCTAGAGTTATGCGAAGGTGATCCCCACAATGGACTCCAGGCATTAAAATCTCCCACATATAAGATTGGCTTGCTAGAAAGATCTACTATTTTAAGGATTTCGTTGGCAGCTACGAATTGAGATGGAGGTATATATGTATTGAAAATACATATTTTGGGATGGGCTAGGAGTTCAATACCTAGAGAACAAGTATTACTGGTAATTGGTATGGGCTTGTGGGGAATGTCTTTACGTACAAGTAGGCCAACCCCTTGTTTGGCATAGGTATTAGAGCTAAAATTATAGAAATATCCAGTAAATTGCTTGGGGTAAGCAATGTTCGTTACGTTGGTATTAATATGTGTTTCCTGAAGGCAAATAACATCAGGGTTGCTATCGTTTATCAAAAGTTGTAGCTCGTGGTAATTGTTAAAGTAACCATTCATGTTCCATTGTACTAGTGTAATGGACATAAGTGGGAAGAGAGAGAGGATGTTATTTGGTTTGGTTTGGATTGATGAAGCTAGAATGAATCACTCATAGCATCGTCTGATTCGTGGGCATTTAAGTTAATATTGTGTGTAGTTGGTTTATTTCGATTTGAAGATTTTGTACGGCTGCTGCTTTCGTAATCGGCGTGGATTTCTTGTAAGTGTGCATGTGATGCAGGAGATAGGTTATACTTGTTATGAGCAAGTGAAGTGGATTGCTTTGGCTGATAAGGGGTTTTGGGGATAGGTGACTGGGGAATCGGGGAGTTGGAAGAGGGGGGGAAGGGTTTTTTTCGGGGCTTCTTCGGTGGAAGCAGTTTTAACTTTGTCATTTTTGTTTTGGTTTGCGTTTTCGCTACGTTGGTTTAATGTTTTGGCTACAGAAGAGTAGGAAGCGGTATTAACCGAGTTATGTGATGTTGTTTTAAATATTGTTTTGGCCTCACGCATAGTGCATTTTCTAACTGTTTTTATTTTGAGTATTTCTCTTTGTTCTTGGTACTTAGGGCATTGTCGGGAAGAGGCCGAATACTCGCCAGAGCAATTGGCACAACAGATTTTGGTGCATTTACTTGGAGAATGTGGTGGTAGGGCACATTCGGAATGGGGTGTTAACGCATTTTTTGGTTGTATGGCCGAGGAGTTGGCACGACTTGCATCTCATGGGGTTTGGAATGTACTCGCGGACTTTAACAGAGTGCCAAGAAATATCGATTTTAGATGGCAGGTTATAGAGCTCAAAGGTTATTAGGATAACTCCGCTGGGCTTGGAAACACCATCGTAGGATTTCATAAATTTATAAACTCCCGTAACCTTTTGTGTTTTAAGTTCATCGACGATTTCTTTTTCCGGGATGTCGCTGAGGTACGGGGCATAGACTGTCCCTTTCACAAAGTTGAGTGCCTGGTGGAGCTTACACTGAACTTTGCATATACCGGTGAGCTCGGTAGTATTAATAAACTTATCAGCATCTGCTTGAGATTTAACTAGCATAAGTAAATTTCCGTCTCTGAGGTTCGAAATGGTAACTATGTTTTTGGAGATCATTTTAAGGGCGCGGTGGACGGCGAAGCATGAGAATTGAGAAATGGTCTTTTCTGTATTGATGGAGGCGATTGTTATATATCTTGGATTATCAACTGAGGTAGTTGGAAGTTCCGGGAATGCAATATCCAGTTTTTGGGGTTGTCTTCTTTTTTTTGATGGTGGGCTGATGGCAAGCGGCGCAAACCGATTGTCGCCCAGGTTTGGAGGCCCTGGGCCCATGATGTAGCTTATTGGTATTTATACGTTAATTGTTGTAAAAAATGGAATGAAGAATATTTAAGTACGATGAAAAAATAAGAAGGATAAGAACCACGTGGGTCCAAAAAGAACAGTGACCGGTCGAGAAGCTCTGTTTGGAGATAAGAGACGTCCGCTCGCGATGAGAGATAGTCGAAGACTGGACAAACGATCTATTCCGTTTGTCTATTGAAATTTTTCATTTTCTTGTACTCTTTACTCAGCTTCCCGTTTCGAAAGCTTGCAATCTGTACTCAGCTCTCGACTTTTTCCGGTCGTTTCTCTATAATGGTTAGGCTTGCACTCTTTGCCCAGCTCGGCCTTGCGTTTGTCAAAAGTATTTTCTTTACGCAGCTAATTTTCAGTTTTCAGCTTTATGCGTGTTTTCACTGCGTATATATATGCGTTTGTGTGTTTGTTCGTTTTGGGCTTTGCGCAAAACTTAACTACCGTTAGTTTCGGAACGCCTTTCACACCATTATTTTCTGTTCTTTCTTCTTTTTTTTTTATATCAATTAAGAGGATTAGTTTACTATTTCCTATTTCACTAGTTAGGTTAGCTCATTCCTATTTTTTTTATATGCATAGATTGTTTTCTAGCCCATTGAACATTGCACGTGTATAGACAACCACTTTTTTTTCAATGCAACGTTACTTTGTCGAATCTTTTTTTTTTTTGTGTCTTTCTTTGTTCTTATCACTCGTCGCCACTGTTATAACCCACTACTTTACCCTAAATCAGCAGGCAACTTCGGGTTTACTTTATAATGGTTATTCTTTATTAATTGTCTTCCAATGATAATAATAATGCGTCGCGGTCACTTCCCCCGCTGTGTGTCTTTCCTCGTTGTCGCTTCACTCTCGAGTGCCGCCCTGTTCATCATTCCTCTCTTTCTCTGCCGGTGCCGCGTCGCTGCCTGGATCCCGTTGGTTCTCTTCCAGTGCCGGTTCCCACAATAATTATTCAACATTATGAGTATATTATGCTAGGGAACTTGGATTTAAAGAAAGGATGCTGGTTCCGGGTAAGCAGTCAAACCCTATTGAAGGCCCTAGTGTCCAATATCCACATGTGCCACTGTTATCCTACGTATATATCCTTATATATATGTATATTTAATCATCCTATTTAAACAAATTTAAAAAACTTGTACTTTAAATTTTTCCTCTTAGGCCCTTCGAACAAAATTTTTTTTTAGCTTTCCTTTTTTGAAATGTACCAAGTTAAATTAAACAAGAGATGAGGTAATAGTCGAGTGTTCCGACTATATGATACCCGGTACACATTTTTTTCACATAACCATTATTTAACCTTTCATAGTATAGATTCTCCAAATATAAAATGACTATAGCTAACATATAGGATATAGTCGGATTAGGTTGCTTAAAATAAAACCGTAAAAAGTCCCATCCATCTAGCTTAAAAAAACTACAAAGCTATGCCAATTCCGATCATTCAGTTATATGACAGCTATAGGATATAGTTCCGACCCTTATGAAATTTTGAAGATAAAATATCTTGGTCAAAAATTGCATGTGTGGAAAGTCCCTCTAATATCAAAAAGAACAAATTTATGGCATTTCCGATTAATCAACTATATGGCAGCTATAGGATATAGTTGGCCGATCCTTATGAAATTTTGCAGATTGGATTAAGTTGCCCAAAATGGAATCCATAGAAAGTCCTATCATTCAAGCTTAAAAAACAATAAACCACAGTTATATGACAGCTATAAGATCAGGCGATCTTTTGGCTTATTGTATTATTATGGTTATAATCAATCGGTTATAAAGCTTCTATAGGATATGGTCGACTGATCCCGGCCGTTCCGAATCGTATACTGCCTTCAAACAAAAGAAGGATGTGTGCAAAGCTTAAACTTGATAGCTTTAAAACCAATCTTTGGCAGATGGCCAAAGCTTCGATTTGGGGAAAATTGCGTCCCAAAGAGGGACACCACCCGGTGATGGGCATCGTTGACATAATTGAAAGGTAAACCATCAGCTCTTAGAATAGGGAATTTCATGATAACACCGACTTTTTGGGTCAGATTCAAAATCAACTGGATGAGGAGTGTGAGATGAGGAGAAACGAGCCAGAACATGAACGTTCGCTATAAGGTCTGTTGAAGAGCGAAACTCATCATCGATCAGGCCATCATCTTCAAATAGGAAAGAAGGGTTCTTCCGGATTTCTAGCTGAGCAAGATAGGAAAAAGCACCCAAGAAGTCATAAGTAACTATTAAGTGTTATTATGTTTACGGCGAGGAGGCGCTACAGGCGGCGAAGAAAAAGATCCAGAAGCTGCTAGATAAGACCTATGCCAAGCTAGCAAGGCGAAGGACCCTAATCGGATTTTTCGACAGAAATGTCCTGCCCAAGGAATAAAGATCCAGGCAGCAGCGGCGGTTAATGCTAAAACGGATTCGAAGCCGACCTGAATTGGAGCAGGAGCCCGAACGGGGAGGGAACAGACGGAGGAGGGGTTCTACCGCTATCTTGGGTTAGTGATCACGTTTAAGAGGTTCTTACCATCTACCTGCAACACAACCTTAGGGGTTTACAGCAAAACCCTAGAAAGAACTTCCACGAAACCACCAAGAGACATCACCATTCATGCAGGACTTAACGAATTGGTCCCGTCGAATCTTAACCGATGCTTGCACCAATGCTCTCCATAAGACATGCCCGTAAATAGGTTTTGTGGCAGAAGTGTGCGGAAACCTTGTTGGCCTCCAGCCTTTTGACACTTCAGCGAATGAGGCGCTTAACTAGGCGAAGAAGATGTTCAACGAGGCGGAGGCCTATAAGACCAAAAAAGCGAAATACAACCAACAACTACAAAGAGCTAAAAGATCAGCCTGTTCTAAACTTAGCTCAGACATTAAAGACACTTCAGAGACCTCTCGAATTACTGCTCTTAACGATGGCTAAATTAAGAACCTTGGACCACTTTGAGTTTAGAGTCTCTAAAGCAGTAGCAAACATTTAAATGCGTGCGTAAGCAGCGAAAAACACAGCATTTATTTCTTAAGCTTGGGCTCTCAAGAGAGACCAAATAACAGATCACTTACACGATGCCGGCAATGCCGCAGCAGAATTTCTGGCCCTATACTTTTAAGTTATGGACAATAAGAGTTTGCCCAGCACTACTAAAGGATCTTTCTGTACTTGCTGGTACTTTCCGGCTTGCTCGTTAGAGAGAGAGCTGAAGCCCGCATTAACGTGCTCGTTGCACAATTAGAGTATTCACTCTGTTGGATACTGAACTGGGCAAACAGCTTTAAGCCTTAAAGGTGAGATAATATTATCAGCAACTCTCCAAGGCCATTGTCCATACTTATTAAAGTTGTTTGGGTGTGTCTTAAAGTGGTTTTTATACCCATTACTGATTCACCTTTCGCCATTATTACTCAAATCCATGGAAAGGGTCATTATCTTTGACTTCATTTTTATTACACAGGCTGTCAAAATCAAAAATAAGTCAGCGAGAACGTTTTTCCGTGAACACGCACACCAGGTACCACCAAATGAGACTCTAGATGGAAATTCCTTATGAGTCTCTGGAAGATTTTGACAAGGAATTGGCTACGGGGCCATTCAGGTTCCCAATCAATTTTCAATTCGTGCCTGAATCCTTAGTCTTCTAGTAGTTCGCTTCCAGAGACAACGAGCTACGACAATGTGGAGCTAATCACCAAGAATAATCGGGATGATCCAATCAGGGCAGCACCAACCCTAGCGCCGGTAAGCCACGCCCTCAAAACTGAAGTGCAGTCTCTTCACCCGAGGACCTCCTTAACCCCTGGGCGTTTTTAAGGAGAACCTTTCTAAGGAGAATCACTGTCACTAAGCCCTCATCCCGACTAAGAAATCGATCTTGGCACGACTCTTCAAAGAACTTCCCGACACGTTAACCCCAAAACCATGACGTCCTTTAAGCGACACTGACACCCAACTGCTTTCTGCATAACCCTGCTGGGACCTTTCGCTTATCGCCAATGCCCGCTCTTCAAACAGCCTAATTATTGCCTGACGTACGCTTTCGCACGGCTTCCTTTTAAAAAAAGGTGCCCTCCGATTTCCTATTACGCAACAAAGCCACCGTGGACCTAAAGAATCTAAGGCTCCATTTTTGCTGGAACCCTGGGATTCTGAGACCGTCCACGTTAACTGCTTACCTCCTTATCGAGTATCATCCCTGGAATTAATCAGCCAGGAGGATTGAATCTGAGACGGCGGTTAAGTTACAAATAAATCGAGGATCATCCCTGGAATTAATCGGCCAGGAGGATCCAATCTGAGACGGGGGTTAAATTACAAAAATACCCGGTTTACCCGCAGTCTGATAGCCCTCCTAGGTGGCAACGCAGCCTACTGTCTGAAACAGCTGAGATCCCTTAAGAAGAACTAGCAGGCTTTCTGTAAAGGATTAACTCAAAGCTGAGGCTAATCCAATGTCCGGTGGGTCGAGAAAAAACAAGACATTGGGTATGAACTCGTAGAACTCGGCTTTTTCACGAAACTGAACCTTCCATTAATTTGGCCCTTAACTCTCCGCGTTCCTTCCAGATATTTGACTATACAACTATTCATTCAAGGGCATACATCGCAACAAAATAATCCTGTGTAAGCTTTGAACATTTCAAAGCTCTCCTGCTTAGGCCTCACCTGAAATTCATCACTTGATGATAAACCACGATGCAAGTCTTCAAAATTTGCACAAAACTTGCATACTTGCTAGAGATGCCGCATATGGGGAGCCATCATGATGTCCCATACAAATGGATCTCATATAATGGAGCTCATATATAATGGAGAAAAGTATCCTTTTAAAAGTAATTTGATTTAGGAGAAATTTGGGTGAAAGTGGCAAATTTTTTTTATAACAAGAAAGGAAAGCTAACTTTGGACGGAACCGAAGTGAATATACCCTTATAGATGGTAGCAGCTTATATTAATATATATATTTTAATATANTACTATATATACTATATACACTATACTACTATATACTATATACTATGTACTACTATATATAAATATATAAAGTAGAAAGTCCCATCCATTTAGCTATAAGATATAGTCGGCCGGTCCTTAGAAAATTTTGTTGATAAAATATATTGACCATAAGTAACATATGTTGAAAGTTTCAAGTCGATAAAAAACCCTCGATTCAAAACCGAGAGACTAGTCTGCGTAGAAACAGACCGACAGACATACATGCTCATATCGACTCAGAAGGTGATCGTGATCAAGAATATATATACTTTATAGGGTCGGAGATGTCTCCATCACTTCGTTGCACACTTTTGACCAAAATTGAAATACCCCATGCAAGGGTATTAAAATGATGTTATTAAAACAATATCTTTCGCTTGGTGTATAATTTCTTCGGATCGGACTCTTACAGAAAATATTAAATTCTTAGCTTATATATAGTGTCTCCTCGAGCGCGCTTAGACATGCGGCTCGTCACCTCGTGACGATTCTCTCTATTCTATTCTCTCTATTCTAATCTTTATTTTCTTATTACTCCCTCTTACAAATAGCTCTTTTTGAAGATCTTTTTAGCTTCTTTGGCACAGTGCTTCGATGTATATTTATACACAAATAATATAACCAAGTCTGTGCGTTTGATTCACAGTTTAGTTGATTCACTTAGCCAGCAAGTATGCAGCCGCTCATATCTCTGGCTACCCAAGGGCTGGCTCAGCGAAATAATCGTCTTCCGAATATGTGAGATGTCTTCCGTGGCATCGCTGCAAGTAATACCACCGCACCCCTTAAGTAATTATGTGGTATATGTGGTAAATTCACAAGAGTTTGATGACATAGAATTTCTGTCATAATATCATGTAAAATCATATGGCGAAATCTCCAAAATAATGGAGTTAAGCCGATATTCCATCCGCAGCATCGTTCAATAATTTAAACGAGCTTCAAGTTTGGCAAATGTACCCAGATCAGGACGGCCGAGAGCTTCGACTGAGCGCCAACGCAGCCAAGTGATCCGCAGAGTGAAGGGGGATCCAAAAAAAACCTCTTCGCAGATTGCCGCAGAGGTCAAGAAGGAGTTTGGGAAGGAAGTCCACTCCATGACTGTGCGATGGGCCCTGCACGAAGGCAATTATCACAGTCGCGCCGCTAAAAGGAAGCTATTGATCTCGGAGGTCAATCAAGAGAAGCGCTTAGCCTATGCCAAGGACTTCTTAAATATGCCAGTTGAATATTGAGATCAAGTATTGTTTTCTGATGAAAGCAAATTTAATATTTTCCAATCAAATGGCCGCCAGCAGGTGTGGAGAAAGCCAAACACTGCATTGGAACAAAAGAATTTGGCGCCAACTGTGAAACAGGGTGGCGGAGGAGTCATGGTGTGGGGATGCATTCCATTTGTGGGAATTGGAGAGTTGGTGCTTATTGAGGGGATAATGGACAAGGCGTATTATCTTAATATATTAAAGGATATTTTACAATACAGTGCCTCAAACCTTAATATGCCAATATCCCAAGCATTCGGCCAAACATGTGCGCACACTTTCTGCCACATCCTCCACAATCACCTGACCTCATCCAGCTCGAGCACCTGCGGGGGGAATTGGAAAGACAGATCAGGAAACGTGATCAAAAAATGATTTAATAAACGCTTTGCAAGAGGAATGGGTCAACACATCCAAGGAGGTGACCACAAAACTAGTACATTCTATGCCAAGACGTCTGTTAAGCGAATTATGTTAAGTGAGCCAAGACTTATGATTTAAAATTTAAATAGCTTTCATAATATAATTTTTATATTAAATAAAAAATCTTTTATTTAACTAACAAAAAAAATGAAATCACTAAATTGATAGACAAGCCTGAAAATAAGATTTAAAGTCGAAATTTCTAAGTGTGCCATCACTTTTGTGCGGAACTGTATGTACATATGCGATAAATTCACAAGACTTTGATAACATATTATCTTTTTCGGACGATTTTTATACATTACCGTTTTTTCATAAAACCAACGTTGGAACATACTGGCAACATTTGTCTGATATTCGATTCGTTTCTAATCTTCTATCATGTAGTCTAATGTGGATAATTCATTATCTTTTTTACTTACATGTTTGCCGATTGTCAATCAAATTAACTATTTTATTTTTTTACACTTTGAATATATTTTTCGACTCTTGCGTCTACTCTATAGTACATAACGCCGAATATTATAGGAGTTATATTCGCTGCTGCTGGATTCAGTTTACATACGATCCAAAGCAGTTTTATAACTTTGTAAATATTAGGCGTAAAAACGCATCTTTTCCTTCTTTGCTTACGTTGCGATCAGGGAATGACCGCTCTCTTTTGCTGATTTACCAGGGGATTACCGTTTGTACTCCTTTAATCATTTCTATGTTGCTGCTGATTGATTTCGTCAAAAACCGTAAGTCTATATCAGCTTTAAAGAAGAGAGTTCTTAAGCAACATATAAGGAGAACGATTTAGACTGTCTCATGCTTAATCAGCAATTTTATTAGAATGCTCTGAATTCGCATTAAGTCTTGCAGAGTATTTTATATCTATAATTAATTATGTTTTTATGAGTATTTACTGTATAATAAAGTTTACTGCTTACAGCTTACCACTAAAGTTTGGTATTTCTTAATAGAGTTTGAGTTATTTTTTATAAGTTATTTTTAATATTAAGTATATATATATATATATATATATATATTAAGTATATATATATATTATTAGGTATATTGTGGCTTTTGTATAGGCTTCTGTGCACAGGTTTGTACGCTGACAGGGCCTTTTCATGTGTGCGTCTTCGCTTCGGTGAATAAGTATATATTGAGGGTACAGCACTTGTCTTTGGCTCCTGAAATCTTAAATTATTTAGAATTTTCATGACGTTTTAACATATAAACCATTTTATTTAGTTTTAAAAAATTTCTGATGCTTTGACAGTTGACCCTAGACCTATCAAAATAACTTGTATGCAGACTGTGCAGTTTAATTGATAAGAAACAATTTACAAGCTTATTGTAAGTCGGTGAATCAATAAAAGGATGGGAGGGCTGGAATTGGGAACTCCACAATTTGGTAATGGAACCGCTGCTTGGACTTAGAACTTTAGGCATTTAATTTTAAGCATAGAACGAAATTTAAGCATTATTATATGGAAAAGGCAACCGAAGTTATTCTAGTTTTTATTTTTGTCAATCGCGACCTTCAAACTTACTCGTCGAAGCTATCATAATATCTTTAGATAGGTCGACGTATGACTGCGGATGCCATAGGATCTTTATTATCATAAGATGCTAAAATTAATACAATATGAACACGAATATACCTGAATCCTATTGATTTCGCGATAAAAAAAGTTTCACGAAATCTAATATGTGCCAAGCGCCTTTGAACTTATTTTCAGACCACTTGTCTGTTTTATTAGTTCTTTTTCCAGCCCTTGACGTTCGTCAAAAAATTTAAAAAGTATATTTTTTTTCTTCGCAAATATGTATTTACTTTAAATATTTTTTTCCATCTCCAAAGAGTTTACCAGCCAAATCATGCCTCAAATTCATTTGTCCTGCCAATTCTGCCACAAACTACATCTTTCCGAAAAAAATCCAAAAAGTCTTTAAGCTCCAGGTAGTAACTTACTAACCCCAAAAATGCTAATTGAACTTTCAAATTAGAGTCGTTTGTAAATTCTTCAATAGGATCATTAATATCGGCTTCTTCACAAAAAACGAGAAAAAAATATATCATCGTAAAGAACCCTGTATCAGCATCATCATCAGGCCGTAAAAGATTATACAATTCCATCACCGTACAGACCACTGAGACAGTTATTATGTTTGCCTAACTTATTCGAAAAATACCTAAATACGAAAAATAAAAAGAAGCACACAATGTCATCTCGGCACACTAGTTTGGCTTCCAAAGAAACCATCAATTATAATTATAGAATAACATCAGAAATACTCTGAGCTTTCGATCATCGAGAAAAAATATATCTTGAAGCTGCGACCGGGTCTCATGCACAGTTGCGGTGCGTAACTGCCTCATCTTTTTCGATGTCCTTGCAGCTTTTCCTACTGGTCTTTTCTCTGGAAGGATAATTTTGGTAGTGCCCGCCTTTGTCAGTTCATCCGCGGCTTGTGTCCTTGTGTCCCTGTTCCCATATGGGGTGGATGTCATACTGCTCCTTCTTTGATAAACGATTCGCGAAATTCATTTACTATATCCTAGAGTTGAATAAGAGGAGTTGAATGCCCGAAGGTCAATGTAAAGATGCAAATTGGGTCGCTTGTGTTAAGAGGAGTTAAAGATTTCACTGCTTCCATTATGGCGATGATTTCAGACTGCATTACAGTGAAAATTCTGAAAGACTCGCGAGAGACCCCTCCTTGCGGGGTGCGCCTCCGAACGTTTCTTTAAATTGTCGTCTCAGTGTGCGCCTCGACAGTCATATTTACTAGAATCTCCCCTATAAGGTGTTCTGATTGGTGGTCCCGTCGGCACATTGTTAATGGTGGTGTGATCATGGTGATCTACTACAGAACTGTCTCCGTAGATAGGTCTCTCCCATGCGCATGTTGCGAGCTCGAAATTTAATTTTGGTTAAAGGATTAAATGGGTTTCCTTGGGCGAAAAACGGACTCCATTCCACAAATTTCAATATAATAAATAAAATATTTTAATGAACCTTTTTATTATTTTAAAGACACATTTTTAATAAACATTTTGTAAAATTCTCAAAAAAAAAAATAAAAATGGCGGTCACTACGACGCCATTTCCGGTAATCCCTCTGAAAAAGGTGCCTCCTCGTTGTCAGCAGAAATTTTTGTCAGGATCATCAGAAATAAAAATAAAAAACGTGCTTTAGTAAAAACAATAAATTAGGTATTGAACTAGGAAAAAAATAAAATTGAATTTGTGGCAGTCGTTTTTATAAAAAATTCGAATTTTGGTGAAAATTTCTCGAATTTGCCACATAATGGGAAAGATCGAAGTTCCCACCGATAGATTAAAGAGTTTAACGAGCGGTTTGCACAGAGCCTCGGCGCAGTTCTTGAGAACACAGCCTGGTACTCCATCAGGACCTGGCGAATACACGGGTTTGACCTTAAGAAGATCCGATAACACACCACTTTGATCGAAAGATGGGCAGCAAAATGTAAGGTTGGCTGATTGGATATTATAAGTGTAAGGCTGAGCTGAACTACTGCTAGGTGAATACGTAGTTTGAAAAAACTGTGCAAAGAGATCGGCCATTGCCTGATCAGTGTTCGCATAAGAGTTCTCAAACGTAAGCAGTGGGGGAAAAGATACATGTTCACGCTTAGTGTTTACAAAGTTATAAAACTGCTTCGGATCCTGAGTAAACTGAATCCTGCAGCGGCAAATATAACTCCTATAACATTCTGCGTTATGCACGTATGCTAAGTATCTTGAATAACTAACTGTACAGCCAGATAATCTATTTTTATTTAAAAGTCTACTCATACTATTCTTTAAATTTATAAGGTGCCTTGTATACCAAGGCGGATTCGTTGAAGCGGAAAAATATGTTCAAAGTGTAATAAAATTTTTGTAATGCGATGTTTATATCTTCGCATGCCAGTAAATCAGACCAATCAAAATTTTAAATTAAGTTATTTAATTTCATAAAGTCAGCCTTACGAAAGAAACGAACTTTCTGAGATTTAAGTGTAGACTTAAGATCAATTAAGGAATTGTTTTCGATTGAAACCTCAAGAGTGGGATGATATGGATCCTCAGGATTAGAAAGGGGCAAAGTTCTTGAAAGAGTAATTCCACCAGGATCAGAAACGAAACATAAGTCCATCAGCCGACTTAAAGAATTTCTAACGTGGTTAATTTGCCCGAGTGACATGTCAAACATGCCCGCAGGGAAGTCGAAGTGGCAGTAAAGTTGTAAAGACGGTGAATTTTCAACATTTGACCACATAAGTTCTGGGATATTAAAGTAATCCAGAGCTATCAGCTGGTCACCATCAGACAGGCGATCGAAAACCAAACAAATAGCGGACAAATGTTGCCAGTATGTTGGCGGTTCGGACGAAGGTGGTATGTAAGAACAGGTAACATACAAAGATTGATCGGACAAAGTGGTTTTGATGCATAGAAATTCAATGACACCAAACTCTTGTGACATTACCTCTTCAGAAGCGAGTGTGGAGTCTACAGAGATTAACACTCCTCCTACCCTTTGCAGAGTTCTATCACATCTAAAAGCGGTATACCTACTAGGAACAACTTTGGAGCTTATGATCTCCGGCTTTAACCAAGTTTCTGTAAATACAGTAATGTGAAATGCAAAGAAAGAACTATCAGAATACAGTTTGGGAAGTTTACTACGTAACCCTCTAGAATTCTGATAGGTAAGAGTTAGTGAAGACATTGGTTTTTTTGAAACTGAGGAAGATGAGGTGGAAGGTTGGACAGTGGTCGTAACATATGGAAGTTTTACACCCACAGGTTTGGTTATTTTTTTTCACCGTACTTGGCTGATGTTCTTGGACGGAAATATTCTTTGGGCAAAAGCTGGCTGAACAAATCGTCTTGAACATCTCCAAGGGCACACGTATTTTGATAGATGAAGTGTACCTGGTGTTTAAATATTTAAATTTTGTAATATCCACCACCTTTATGCCGACTTTTGTTTTGGCTTTGATGTAAGCCGAGATATCAATCTCAGAAGTATCAGGGACAAGCCTGTTAATACCTTGTAAATGATACATATCTTGAAGAACTGGGTAAAATTTCATTAAGATCGATTGAGTAGTCTGCGAGAAATCTTAACAACCGACTTGGAAAACATAGTTTTGAAAAAAACGCGTTAAAAGGTTTGCGCTCTGTCTATACCTCACCTCGAGTGCCCACCTGATTTCATTTTGCCCATGTAACCCTTATGTTAACCCTCCAAGCTATTATACGCGCTCTATCACCTTGATGCTCCTCTCATATAATCTTGAATCATCGCAGTCTGTTGAGGGTTCTCCGTTGCTCAGCATAACCTTAATGGAGTTGATGCTTTTTTCACTTCCTCTGTTAATCTGCACCCCTCGCACAATTATATGGTACAACAGCAGCTAATCCAAAGCGAGCTGTTTACATCTCATCTTTCATTGTGAATCTCCAGCAACAACAAGTGGTTCAAATTTGAGATTTTGGGCATGCCCTTTCTGCTCATTTATTCATCTTATCTTCTGGTCTTGAGAGTAGAGCATTGTTGCGTGTGGGTGTTCCCGTCTATGAGTTCTCTCTATCTTTACCGGGCGCGGGTATGCTTGCTTGGACTCACTGCGACTGAACACAGAACCAGAAAAATATCTGTGTCCTCGTTGTGTCCTATATTGAAAGCTTTAAGTATCTTATGTATCTCTTCCTAGACTTACCTTATTCCTGCCCAGCAACACTAGTCAATTCTTAGTGTGGAGCGCAGTCGTCTTACACAGGCTCAGGTTCTAATAAGCCTTTAAAATTTTCATTTAAAATTTTTCGGGAATGAGAACCAAGTTCCGGTTGGTTCTCTTAAATGCATTATTCTGCGATTTTGATGCAATCGTGGAAAAGGGGCTCAATAATAACTTCAGTTCTTCCGAGTTCTTTGAGCCCATCTTATTGCAAGTACTATTATAAGAACGAGATGCATCCAGCAATCTGACGATCCCTTTAGGAAACTCACTTGGCAAGCTGCCCAGCGATACTCTCCAACCCACAAAATTGTAGTTTTGAATGATATATTTAGTATGGGCCTCTCCAAAGTAAATATAATTGTTTCGATGTATTCTACAATTCTATTTTTAAATTATTAGATTTACTATTAAGAACTATGCAGAATTCGGCAATGTACTATTAAGTTCATGGATAAGCACAATAAATCACTATTGATTAACATTGCATTTATTAGTTCTGCTGTTGCCTTCTGCTTTATCTATTTCATACAAATGTGAATCTATGAATCCAATTTATTACATACTAATGCCTCTATTGCAGCATAAGATTGGGTTTTTCTTGCTTCAGATGGGTCGATTGTTAGTTGTTTCACACAATTTTTGACATTCTTTTTCAAAACCGTTGACAATAATGCCTCAGTAGGCCTACGAAGGTACAATAAGCTTCCACGGTACACAGAATTTAAAAAAAATATTAAAAATAATATTATAACTGGTTCATAAAAACAGCGGAGCCTTGAGCTGTAGTGGCAATTTAAGTGGGAATTCGCCTTAATAAGTTTCTTTACAACCAATGCTTACACAAAGTCCAAGCTAGTCACCAATCCAATCCTAAAACTTACCTTCCTCCACATGTGATGGTAGTTTATCAGCTGACTCTGATGAGGGAACTTCTACCTTCGTACTAAATACTTTACCACTAACCTGGACCTGAAGGTTTTGGAATGCTCATGAAACTCTTCATGATATTAAGTCTTTTTTGATATAAGTATTTTTGTCATATTGGAATGTGATCTTGTTGCAGTCACAGATCATTTTAATGAGTTACACACACCTGAAATGGGATCCCATCGAATTTCTATTTAACAAATGAAATGTTCTAAAAACAATGATGGTCAACTACTTAGGAGTACCGCGGAAACTGTGGGTGATGGAACTTAATATATAGGATTTAAAATCGCGATCTGCTATTTTCCTTTTTTCTTCTCGGGTGGATACAAACCCCGAGAAGGCGGGGCAATTCTCCGGATTATGGAAAAACATATATATAGAAAGGCCTCTCTCCTAGCCTGCGGTCCTTCTTTGGTGGGCTATGTTAGCACCTTTGGCCGGCTTTCATAACGAAATTACAGGTCCGGCTTCAATCGTAGTAAGGCGCCAAAAAACCTGCGGCGCCAAAATTGATGGAGCGCGCAAATCAAACAAACGTTGAGTTTGTTTAAAGATAGAAGATTTATATCTAAAAAAAAACACGCCGGGCCTAGCTTGATTCCAAAGGCCTGGCTTCTTCCGGAGATGCGAGTCTGGTCGATCCTGGCATGAAGAAGCCCATTTATTATGGCTCTCCTTCCTGGAACGACCTCTTACCTTAGATTCCTACCGATCCTGCTTCCCGCCTACGTCTTCTCCAATTTCCTTTAATATTTTATTTAAGTGTAAAATAATAATTTTCTTTCTTCTTCTTTTTTTTTTCTTTACGCCCGCACTGTTCGACCACTGTCTTTCAAATCACCTTCCCTTTAATCTTCGCCTGGCATGGTCATTGGGATCGGACCATTGTTCCAGACCCGATCCGTCCCGCTTCCAAAATTTCCCTGCTTGGGACTAGGTGGCAGCCCTGTGCCCCTTTACCTCTACTAGGTGGCAGCCCTGGGCCCTTTTACCTCTACTAGGTGGCAGCCCTGTCCCCGATTGTTTTTATCGGCCACAACAACTAAAAACAATAATGGTCATAGCCATTACACGGCCTACATAGTTCAATATATGGTAAAATTTGATCAATTTCTTTTCTTAGGTTTTTTTTTTTGTCTTTTTTACGTTGCTTTTATATCTTGAATCTTCTCTTTGGGCGACTAAAAAGAGGTGTATCAAATCTTATATATTTAACTTAACAGTCATGTTGACTGATACAGAGTTAGACGGCCCTAAAAATCGATTGCTGGGTTGGAAGGTCGTTGGGTCGCAGGCGGGATCTGCTAGAAACCCGAGTCAATCCCTGAGCGAGGGGATTTGGGTGCGAAGACAGTTTTTCTTTGTAGGACTCTTTTTGCTTCTGAATTTCGTCCCGGTGGATGTTTTCGTTGCGAACATACCAAGGTGCGCCAGGTTCTCAAGATTTTTGATTTTGCGCGCTGTATGATGTCTATGTTGCTGCTGCTCGCGTTCCCCCACAGATTGGAGTCATACGTCCAGATTGGCTTTAGGACTGAATTGTAGAGTAGTAGCTTGTAGTCCAGGCACAGTGGCGATCGTGAGTTTATGATCCAGAGGAGGCTGCTGGCTTTCAGTTTTTGGTGCGTTCGATGTGCTTACGCCAGGTTAGTCGTCTATCAAGGTAGACGCCAAGGTACGTTACTTCGTTAGCTTCAGGGATGAAACGTTACATGTTTAAAATTTTGTTCGTTTATTTTAATGCGCCAATCGGACAGCCACCTTTCCACTACTATTAGATGATTATCCAGTTAGTTTGTAGCTTGCGTTGGGCCTCTGGAGCGACTAAGGATAGCGGTATCGTCGGCGAACGTTGACGTTGTGAGTTGTGCGTTTGTGGGAATATCCGCAGTATACAAAACATATAGACACGGGCCGAGTGCGCTTCCTTGTGGATCTCCAGCTACGATGTTGTAGTTGCCCGAATTAGCTGCGTTGCATCTCACTGAGAATACCCTACTGTAGAGGTATGATTTCAGTAGCTTGTGGGTGTATGTTGGCAAATACGTTTTAATTTTGTCCATGAGTCCATTAAGCTAAACTCGGTCGAAAGCTTGAACTTCTCTTAGGTGTTCTCTTAGAACCTATGTATGTTTGTTCTGGACTTTGGTTCAGGGGAGACTAAAGGTTATGGAGCAGGTAAAATTATGCGTAGAGGAAAAAAAAGTTGGAAATTGTCGGCATGTGTAATTAAATCGAATAACCAATGGAAAACTTTTTGGTATATACATATGTATATACATATGTATACATACATACATACAAAAAGTCGTCGCGGTCATAGTATTAATATTATATATGTTTATATGAATAATATTAGACAGATATTAGAGTGAAACAGAAAAGGGACAGAGAATGGAAACTTCTCTACCAATCCGACAGACTATTTTTCTAAAAATTTTTCGGATCAGTCGGGACAGTTGGACGTACAATTTTAAAGTCGCGGATTATAGGAACAGTTGATAAAGGTTATGGAGTTGCCTGCAATAAAAGAGCAGAAATATACAAAGAAATGTTGAAGCAAGTCGCAAACCAATGCGTACACTGCAGCCAGACGCACATACAAGTTTTCTTCTTCGTTGCCCTTCAGTACCTCATTTCGTGGCCGGGCTATTCCCTGCACTTTTTGAGGGTGAAAAAATTTTAGTTCTAAAAGCAAAAACAATACAATACGATGCGACGAACAAAATTGAATCGAAGCAGTCAAAGAAATTTTTCCCTCTGATTCATTTTGGACAGTCCATATTGTTTTTTCTTTCGAACGCTCAAAATGATAGAGAGGTCGGAGATCAGAAAGAGAGGGAAAATTATAGCACGAGAGGAAAAATTGGGTATTGGGTAAGATTATATGAAATAAATATTTAAGTGTATAATTGGTTGCCATAACCAACTCATGAAAATTATCTTCTTGGCTTTGGATGGTTCTGTTAGTCTCTTTCCATTTCCTTTTCAGTTAATTGAAAGTATTTCGTGGCTAAAAAAGTTTTTGTATGTATGTACATATTTATGTATGTATATCTGTTAGTTAAGATCTTCAATTGTAAAATAAAGTGCAAAAAACAATAATTAATATGGAAATTAATTTATAAATAATAAGTATAAAAAAAAGTATGCTGCAAATTCCATTCGCATGAATTCTATTTAGGAAAGAGGCAGGAATTTACTGGAGGGAAGATGCAGGAGTTTCAGGCAGGAAAGAGACGTGATTTTCATAGAGGAAAGAGGCAGAAAAGCCCTGATGAATCCTGGTTCGAGCCTCTGGTTTCTTCATATCAGTTCTCGTTTTCGGAATTCCTGCATGTGAGGACATTTTGTCACATCTAGATACAAAATTTCTTTACGCTTTTATGGGCAGTTTCGCGGTCAGGTCCAATGGTACCTACAGCACACTCACACAAACATAAAAGCAACGTCGTGGTGAAATCCCAGTTGCGCAATTGAAGCTGAGAGTGTATTAGTGCCCAATAATAAAGGAAAAGGGCATGACGGGAACCAAGCGGACTCGGCAAAGAAGAACGCAGAAAAGCTGCCAAGCTTTTCTTAGAAGAGAACGTCTAGAGCTCGAGCTGAAAATGAAAAAAGTCGCGAATGTCGAAAATAAAGAAGATGCTTCTTTGATACGCCATATGGTGAAGACCGAAAAAATATATAAAAACCTATGGGTAGTTAACTAAAATATTGCTTTTCTTACTATGTATGTGATCCTTAAATTCATAATTGATTCATGGTAATAAGACATTTCAATAAGACAACAAAATTTCAACATCTTGGTAAATTTGGAAATTTTGTATTTGGAATAAATATAGGAAATAAATTACAGAAGCTTACAACATGTAGAATTGAAGATTTTAACCTTGATGGAATATTTTAAAGATATGGTAACTGCTAGATGCCACTTTTTAATTTAACTTGGTAAATATACATTTACCAAGAAAAAAATCGTAAGCGACAGAGGTTCTGCATTTATTTGTATTGCTTATGGGTTACAATAGGTCAGCAAGAGGCAACGCGCAAGTGATGAGAAAAATTTTCAGTCCGAAATATAAATAAAATGGTATAAACTTTTGTTCAGAACTATAATGATTACCAAAGCCCAGGACTGCTGTATGTCGTCAAAATACTGCGAGTTCCTATAACTTACAACCGTAACTACGAGAAGTATAAAAGAAATGTCGAACACAATGTAAAAGATCTGGAGCTACCATAGAACTAAATTTAAAGCGGGACGAAAATTGTCATACCCATACTTAGATCCGTACGAAGTTACGAAGGAGAAAACGGGCGCTACGACATGCGCAAAGCTGCACCCACCAAAGGACTTGACAAGGACAAGGATATGACATTTTTGAGTTCAGACAACATGAATCTGTGGAGATCAGCAGCAAAAGGCGACGAATATAGCTTGTCACTTCGAGACAAAAAGCAGACAAGAAGAATTCTGAAAGTTTTAATGCCGCGATTGTTAGTCCTTCTTCACCGGGTTTTGTTTTGCGGCTTAAAGTTCTGATACTGTATCAATTGCTGTAAATAGGAATTTTACATAGTTGATAACGAAAAGAAGAGATACGCATGAGGTCTAGAGCCGACTGGATCAACAGTCATAAATTGTACGTGCCGCATTTTGAAGTTAAGACCCCTAACACACTTGGACATTTTAGCCCTTAAGCCCTATGTCATTTAAAAAACAGGGGTCAGCGTAAAGTTAACCCCCTCTTAGTTTTAGTTGCCTTAGCGCACATTGGAGAGTCATACTTCAACTGTCCTTTCTCTGTCGAGAATGAGGCGTACGAACGTTTTCCATACTAAGCGAACCAGCGGCGAACGTTTTTCACATATTGGTGCGCAGCCATATTGGTACAGGCAAAAGTGGACGACGAAGAGAGATATCAAGGGAAAAAATCAAACAGAAAGTTCACCCCTGCACCCTTGGCCCCCTGCACCTGGCTATGGCCGGTGCCCTTCCATCTCACGTTATCCCCTGAGCCTCGAATCCGTTCAACCTCGAAGACTTTTTTATCAGTGCACACGCAGGATCTTGGCAACACAATCGCGGACACGTCCATTTTGCTCGTCTTTTCACTTTACCCATTAGACGTGAGGTCTCTGCAAGCCTGGGTTGAAGAGGGAGCTCTTATCTGAGAGAGAATTTCCACAGCTGAATGATTCCTGTGGCGGCATGCAGCCGAAAGAACTCTTAGATGTGCCCGATTTTTGCCAGCAGCATTTTATTATTTTGATTAAAATATATATTTATAATAATTTTTAGATTTTTTTTTTAGTTTCATAACGATAGGACACTTGGGATGAGCCATTGCCAGGCGAGCTAACCAAAGCATTCAAGAGCTGTCGGCAAGAAATAAGTTATGTGAAGGAGTGCCTTTGGGAGCTGCTTTTCGATCGTTAGTTTGGATGGTGGTACATAAAGTAAACATAAAGTATGGTTATTAAAGTACTTTCATAATAACGCGTCGAATAAAGCATTTTTATGTTCTTTGTGGTTTTTTTGCTCTGTCCATTGTGCAAACTTTTTTTTCTATGTGCCAACTTTAATTTTCATTGGTTTTACTCGATGGGCTGTTGGTTCTCGACTCGGAATGACCCAACTCCAACTCCAGCTCTCTGGCCTGGCTCCGCCGTTCAGGCCATGCATGGGCCAACACACACCCATAAAGCAAATTTGCTAGGCATTTGTATGCATATGCATATGCATGCGAATACAGACGAACATACAGTTTTCGTGGACTCAAGCCAGTCGGAGTTCGCTGCGTCGGCGTATTGGCCGTCAAGAAAGAGATGCTATGTGAGTTGGACTGCATGATTGTGTGCCGTACAGTGATCGGTTTCCAGCTATACTGTCCCACAGACACACGCTAGAGGTGACAGTAGTACGCCACTACCACGAGAAGATGGGGCATTAGAACCTGGATGCGACCATTGATGTTCTGGATAGTGTTGACTGACTGCCGGAGGGCACACCTGGCATGGATCAATGGGTAAACCAATAATGCGTCTTTTGCCACAGGAACGACTGTAAATTATATTCCACTAACGCATTTGCCAGTCACAGCGGACCAGGAGGCTCCACTAATACCAAACGACTTCCTGACGGAGTACCCATCATGCCGTATCTACCCAGAGACAATGATTAGTCGTTGGAGAGATGCGTTGTTAAATTGAAGCAGCGGCGTATGTGCACTAAATCTCATGAATCACTTTATTGGTGCTGGTGAGAATAATGGTGTCATTAAAAAAAGTAATACTCTCACACACATCACATTGTACTCTTGAATAAGAGTCGTTGAATAATATCAATTACGTTATTGCGTTATTAAAGAAATAACATTTAATAAAACTACCACGTTTGATTGCTTTATTTTCTTTCCCCCAATACTGAAAAAAATTTAAGATGCTTTTTACTAAAAGGTGAGCTACATACGTTTGATCCAAACATACTACTTAAACATACCGTTTAAGTGTCATATTTGTTTAGGGGGCGTTATAATATTGTCAAAAATGCGGTTTAAAAAACTTTCTTATATATTTAATAAGATTTTTTTTTATACCCTTGCATAGGGTATTATAATTTTGGTCAAAAGTGTACAACGCGGTAAAGGAGACAGCTCCAATCCTATAAAGTACATATATTCTTCTTAATTCTATATCGTCTGTCTGTCCATTAGTTTCTACTCTAACTAATTTTTCAGTCTTAAAGCTATCGACTTTAAACTTTGCACACATCCCTCTTTTATTTGCAAGCAGTATATACGCAAGCAGGGACGGCCGGGATCGGTAGAGTATATTCTATATCTGTCATATTACTGATTGATCGAAAATGGCATTACTTTAGTGTCTTCAAGATTCCATTTTAAGTCTGTCTGTCTGTCTGTCTGTCTGTCTGTCTGTCTGTCTGTCTGTCTGCCTGCCTGTCTGTCGGTTTCTACGCAAGCTAGTCTCTCAATTTTGGAGCTATCGAGTTGAAACTTTGCACACACCCTTCTTTCCTTTGCAGATAGTATATAAGTCGGAACGGACGGGATCGGCCGACTATCGGAATTGATCGGAAATGTCATAACTTTGGTGTTTTTTAAGTTTGAAAGATGGGACTTGGTACAGATTACTCTTTGGGCAAAATAATTCAATATGCCAAATTCCATAAGGATCGGCCGACTATATACGATCCGCTATATGCCTAGTAATGTAAGATGCGTAGCGCCACCTAGCGGACTGCGACTCAACTGCAAGGGTATATCAACTTCAGCTCCGCCCGAAGTTAGCTTTCCTTTCTTGTTTTTTTTTGCTTCTTGCCCTGAATTGGTTCAATCGACTGTCAGGGGGAGGGACATAAATCTTCTATAAATTCTTAGTTCAGTCGTTTTTTAATCAAAATCAATACGAAAATACATATGCAAGTCTTCCTGATATGTATGGTTTTTGTAAAAAAAAAACCTTTTCACGAGATAAAATACATATGCAAAATATCTGATACCCTTTTTGGTGACATTGGTTAAAATGCAAAATAGGTATATAAAATGTCACATTAAAAAATAATCCTTTTCAGCACGTGTAAGAAAGCCAATATAACAAAGACAAAAATTGGCAACCAATCTGCCAATTTTTGCCGGTTTCGCCCCTTTCATAACAAAATTATTACTTTGATACAATTTTCAAAAATGAGTCCCAAGCTTCTATCTTCAAAAACACCAAAATTGACTATTACTGATCGTTCAGTCATATCACAGTACAGGATGTAGTAGACCGATTCCAGCCGTTCTTACTTATATACGCGTTCATGAAGGATGTGTGCAAACTTATAAATCGTTTAGAAACGAACAGTCAGACGGACATGCTTATATCGACTCAGAATGTCTTCCTTCACTCCACGCACGTTGATCTTAGCAGGTTAACATTTTTTAGTTTGGTTTAAAGAACAATAAGAAACTCATACAAATTACATTACGTAATGCCGTAGATTTTTTTATTGTAAGTGTAAAAATTAAAATGACACATTTTTTGCGTAAATTTTACATGCTTCTTAATGTAATTTTTTCCCATTAGCATCTTTTTTAACCCGATTAATAAATCAAATCATATGTTTACGTAGGCATATACATTCTTAAAATGTAATTTTATTATATTACATATTCACTGATTATTTTTTATTGCTTGAATCGTCGGTATGATTAAATAAAAAAAAAATTTTTTTTTAAATATAAGTTTTTGTTATACATAGTTGTTACTATTATTTAAATCTTTGAATATATGAAAAAAAGTTGAGTTATGTCAATTTCGCGTCTACACTTCTCTTCTTTGATCGCAAGTTGATTTTTCTCAGTAAAGAAACGCGGTTTGGCGGGAGACTGATAAACTTGCTACTCCATTAAAATGTTTCGCATTGAACTGAAATATAAATAATATATTACATTCATTATTTTTTATGTGCGTGTCTATGTATGTTGAAAAGATCCATATTTCACAAGTCATGGCTGTGCTCGGGGATTGAATTAAATATTTTATCAATCTAAATATTTTGAAAATTAAAAAAAAAAAGAGTAAAAATTTAAAATATAAGTATTTACAATATTTAAATGTTATTTATAAATGTTAATCTTAGTCCTGCTTTTTAGGATTTTTCCCAACCGAATTATTGGAAAAAATATAAGAAACGGTCAATTTTCGAATATGTTTTTTAAAAAAATGTATATTTGGTAGCTTTGAAATTTTCAATACACAAAAATATATCTTTCATCCATTGTGTTTGAAAAAAATTATGTATTCCAAGTATATATTTTGTACGCTTGAAATGAATGAAAAATGAAAAAGGTCGAAAACCGTAGTGTGAATGGTCTAGGGAAAGAAAAATATATAATCGGTTAAAAGATTTTTGTCGAAAAAAATCGTTTAGTCGGTTAATATTGAATCTAATATTAATTAAGAATCTAATTAAGATATTAAGCAAGTCTTTCTCAAAATTATGGTCAAGCTTTATGAAATTTCAAGTGGTGATAGGGAAAATTTGCATGTACACATTTATAATTAGCAAAATATAAATTATTTTCAGTACAGACATACATGACTAAAAACTTGGAGTGAAAGGTTTGCACTGATCGTTTTATTTTTTAAAGTGCCTTTATATAATATGAAAAGATTGATGGTTCTTCAAAGATAATGAGATTTTTTAAAGTAGGCGTTGGTATAATGAACTTACAGCATTATCCAAGTAATTGTGAGATGTTGTATATGTCAAAATATCTTTTGTAGTGGAAAACATAATCGTGGCTTAGGTATAATCCCAAATTTTGCAGAAGCCGGATACTATCTAATACTTTTTGTTTACTAGGCACTATTTTATTTTATTTACTATATTTTTATTCAAATTAATTTGTTTATGAATACAAGTATTAACTTCATCATTTTCGGACTTTAAAAAAAATATTGTAACTAATTTTTTTTCATATTTTAATTTTACTCCCTTTAACATTTACTTATGTATATGTAGACAAATGAAAATGCTGTTGTTTTTTATAATTTTAAAACTACAAAATACTTATACATTTTACCATAAAAGTGAATATGTAATATTTTTCATTCCAAATAAAAACATTTTATACCATTTATAAATATGTTTTTGTATATCGATATATACTTATTAGTATTAGCACTTATTTATATTAGTTACTTAACTATTTATTATGTGACATGGGGCGCAACTCTTTGATTGTTTTTGAGCTTGCTTTCGGTGGATGCAGAGATGGCTTTATACATTCCGATTTTTTAATATCCTAAAAGATGTTCATTAACATAAATTAAAATGATAGCTACTAATTTAAATAACGGTGGATCGTTCGACTCATACTTTGTTGAAGTGCTGTGCTTACAAGAAAAATATACTTAGATTTACGGTCTTATAATTTCATTTAAATATGTACGTTACATTGTGTGTAAATAGAAAATGAATATCTTATCTAGTTTCCATTTGGAGATGGAAGAGTTTCTACATTTTCAATGTCAGCGCTTTTTATTGCTCGTTATTATTATTTTCACTTGACTTTTTTAAGTGTTAAAAAACCAATACTAATTGCTGCCTCTTCAATTAATTACACATTTTTTGAGTCTCTTTTCAATATGCCGCATGATTTTTTAATCAATTAATAGAAAAGAATAATATAAAAAAAAAATTCACACACACGGTGTTTTTTTTTTGTAATAGTAAATACAGAAAAGAATTGTTAGTATATATCTTGAAGTGTCAATTTATTAGGTTTTCAAACTCATTTCATGTTTATTTTAAAAGTAGCGTCTACGGTTTTTATGTTTTATACGCTTACCGTTTTATTAAAAATTTACTCAGAAAAATAGGATTTAAGTAACATTGAGATCATATATTTTTTATCATATATATATTAAAATTTTAATAATGACACCCAGCGCTGTATCAGATGTTATTTAGACAATTCATAACAACGAAACCTCTTTATTGAGAAAGATCAGATTCCATCTCTAAATACCATTATTTGCTTAAACTCGTTTAATTTCTTTATTGTCACGTTTAGTAGCTCGACCACGGGGTCACGGTTTAAGGTTCCCGATCTTTATTACCGCCCTCATCAGCTGTGACGACCACTGCCATTGCCGCGGTTACATTGACCTGATGAAGCAAATTCGACACTTCCTGGTTTTCATGTAGCTCCTTGTCGTTAATAAGGGTATTCCTTCCATCCATGCTGCTAAGATTCAGCGCAGCTGTCTCGGTTTCTGAGACTTCATAATCATGCGCAGAAAACTTTAGGAACGGCTCATAAGTGCTGAGCTGCGATTGAACCTGTTGTTCGGGCTCAAACTGCTGCTGCTTGTTATCAATGTATGATTGAAATGCTGGAGGAGCTGTTCGAATCTGGTAAATAGAAAGTACTTGCTGCTGATCTGGCTCCTGAATTTGTGGTTGCTGCTCCCGGTTATTGGTCTCTGGTTCCATCTGTATATTCGGTGACAGACGTGATGACCCCTGAAACGGGTAGTTGCCATCTATTTGCCTTTCGGCATATGGATCGTCGTCGACTTGATGTGCAACATTGAAACCAACTTTTGGATGTTGTGACAGCTGCTGATTCTGTTGCGGTGAGGAGGGAGATTGCTTAATATTAGATGTATTGGCAGAGGAATTCCTAACATTTGTGTCGTTTTTGCATTTCAATATGTTTTCGTGACTATTCTTAACTTTCGTATGAGAGCTGCACGTTTTAGGGCTGAATTCGTTCTTGTTGTTGGCATGGGTACAATGGACGATACTGACTTTATTTGTAATTGTATTGATATTTTTATGGCCAGTACTTGATTTAATAACGCTATCATTGTAATTATTACAAAAGCTGTTGATATTATATTTATTGGCTTGTGCATTGGTGGGGTTCACCGACAGATCGAGCTCCGATCTATGGAATTTTGGCTATTCCTTAATGAGACGATAGATGTGATGAGTGGTGCCGCTGTTCTGAGCAGCTACCTCAAAAACATACGCTATGCACAAAAGTGTCTCCTGGGTTTCACGAGCTCGCATCACCTAACAAAAAAAAACGGTATCAAAAAATAATCCATTGGAATTGACGATTTTCAGTATATACCTGCAATATTGTAAAATTTTCTAATACACTATTCATCATATAGCTTTCAGGTAAGTTTTTTAACTTTTGTATAAAATTAATCATATACTCGCACATGGGAGAGCGCTGGATCCGATAGACATAACGATTATTTTCTAACCGAGAATATTCGCTCTCCACCTTCTCCACTACCTGTTTACCAAATGAGCAAACGATCGTTGAGCAAACGAGTACTACGTTCTCATTACTCTCATATCTGCAACGATTTAATAATGAAACATACTTTCTTGAATATATAGGTAAGTTATCTTACTGGCTAGTTACGCCATAAAAATCGCCAGAGTCGCTCCCGGTAGTTATGTCGGTGTTCAAGTCTGCCCAGCATTTAACGAGATAAAATGCATTCTGAGGCCCTTTTTCATACAAATCTTTAAGGCCTCCAGATTTTTCCGGAAACTTATCAAATATTTGACGAATGTCAACAGTCTGTAAAATACTAAGTGTAGATAATTTTCTTTGGACAAGTAGTTTTACAAGTAAACTCACTTCAAGCAATGGATCGGAAAATGAAGGCTTGCCGCCTAGTTGTACAAACAGGTGACGGTTATACTGAAACAATACATGAAAATATATCAGACGGGTTTGAAAATATTTAGACTGGCCTGTGGGCATACCATATCATCTCTTTGGATTTCCATGAACGCCGTAAATTCAAGTAATCTAAATTTGTGGGTAGCGATTGCTCTTCCTTCCCAAGGCAATTGTGCGGGCAGAATACCGGCGTCAATATCGCCGGATACGGTTGTCGACGGCTTTCCGGCCGAGTAAGGTGGTTGCGCGAACGGTTTGATGCTGTAATCATACAAACTACATGTCAATGCAAAAGTGCTGTGCGGCCAGTTCCTTTATTAGGTAATGTCAACTTACTCTTGCGACGTACTCGGCTGCAGCCCAGGTTGCCAGAATTGCTTAGAAAAAAAATGAAAAAATGTTGCGATATAATTATATTAAACGTACATAAACAGTATTTTATTAGGTAAGATTACATGGGTTCTATGGCATAAAAAAACTTTTTATTAAATCAAGATCTCTAAAAAACTATCCATCCGAGAAATGGATGAAAGGAAATGGATAAGAAATAAAATATGTATTTTTTTCTTGTTGTTTTTATAACTTTGGTCGAAACTCTATAAAGCAGGTGTGCTCTATGCCCAAACCCACAGTGCTAATTTGTTTTTGTAATTACTTAGACTAAGATAGAAATTATATTTTGTTCTTATTTCCTTCAGACAATTTTATTGCATTCATAGCCTACGTTTTTTGAACAAATATGAGGCAAAAAACTTTAATGAATAAATACGCAATTCTTGTACATAACATATACATATTTTTATTTCTTCTGGGCTTTGGTCCAGTAGAGACTAAGTGACATTTTGAGTGGATTAAAAATTAATTGGATTTTATTAACCAAATATACAAATTATTTTTATTCTATTTTTAATTTAAGAGGAAACCTATGTTCTCTTTGGCAGATGTGAGCTGTGAAAATAGCGGTCTCATTTTTCGTTTTATGTGTGTGTTTGTAGTTTTTTTGAATGTGTTGCTACTTGCTCAGCCATAAGAAAACTTTGAGCACCGCTCCTATAAAGTTTATATATTCTTGATCAGCATCACCTCCCGAGTCGATTTGAGCATGTTTGTCTCTCTGTCTTAATATAACGACACATAAAGAATGAACAATTTTTTTCCATAATCGTATAATTGAATCGTTATTCTCCGTGGAATCACCATACCAGACTCAAAATCGAGGAACAGGATATAGAAACTTAATTCATACGGCAAGTTCTGGCATATGCAAAAAAACAATATTCGGCAGGCCACCAGCTCAGGTCAATTTAATGCAACTATTAAAAGTCAGCGAATCAAATGGAAACTCTGAAGAGGATCAACGGACTTGAAGATTTAAATTTGTGGACAGCTCAAATATTGACTTCGTTGACTTTACTCCACACGCTTATTAACTGTTTTTGGATGAGTATCAATAAATGAAATAGGCATAATACTGAAACTTTTTTACACGATACTTCAACTTAATTCGCTCTTAAATTTAATCGACATAAACCGCCTGCAATATAGGCTTGTATTACTTATGACTCACTCGTATATCATGGTTCGAACTAAGTTGTTGAACGCGATTTTCATGCGAAATACCAGCAAAAGCGGTATGACGGCGAATGTCAGAGATAAAGGTATGCTACTATTACTATAATTTGTATTTTATAATAGTACAAATAAAAAGGTTTTCTAGCCGTCTTATCACAGTACAACTGTCCTTGATTGCTTACTAATGTTGCTTGAGCGAGTAGATTCAAGGACACCTTTCCCCCGTTAAAATAATGTGAATTTTCCAAGATGTGTTGAACAATGCTTTGAGCCTCAGAAGAAAAGAAAATATTTTTAAACCTCTGGATTTTAGCAGCGGGGACTCCTGCTAAGCTTTACTCATTTGATAGCTCCAAAGGCATAAAAAATCTTATAGCTGCTTACTCAAAAAACTAGGAAATTTTCGACTGATACCGGTAACTGGAACATACACACTGAGTGAAAAAAGAAGGGACAGTGCTATTTTCACACTCTTAAACAGAGTACTAAAGCTACTACTAAATTATTAATTCATCTCATGATGTTTCAACTTTTTATAGTGTTCCGCTTAGTGTAAAACTTACAACTTTGATTTTCGCTTGGATCTCTCTCAGTTTTCGTCTGGCAAGCACTTGGATATGCGAACTGACTTGTTTTCTGGTTCTCGTTTTACCTGTGCGTAGTTTTATGTATCGCGCAATCAGTTCGTTCCGGCCTAGAAAAATAAAAAATATTTATGAATTAGTTAATTTATAGTTATAAACATTTATATTTTGATTCTTATTTTGAATTTTATAATACATGTGTGCAATAATTTGAAGAATATATTTTTTGAAAGGTATCTCCTTTGAAAATAATATTAACTCGTTTGAAAATGAATAATAAGGCGGCTGACGGCTACCTCCTAGAGAGGCTCCGACACACTTAGACCGTATTCTGTTCCTTGTGATACCGGATCCCGTTTCCGTAGGATGGTGGTCAATGAGCTCAAAAATGGTCTAGTTTAGCAATTCTGTTATTACTGCAATATGTTGCACGACCCTAAGATTATAAAATATTTCTTGCCCATTGGGCCATGGAGTGAAAGTCCGCGAAAAATATTTTCAATGCCTAGACAATATGCAATAAACGGAACATCATTTCTGAAAGGAAAACTTTACCTTATCCATTCAAATATAAAATTGTGTGATTTAAATGTCAGTATGTATTATTGCTTAGTTTTATAATACTTCAACAATGAGCATCACTTTAAATATATGTAAAACCCTCCATGAAATTGGTGTTTCTTAGTAAAAGTAGCGAAATCAGTGATTTTTATGTTGTTTTAGGTGAAATAACTTAGAATCGACATACAACGTGTTAATGCTTTTACTCTATTTTTGATATCCATTGATGGAATGATTTTGAAACCACGGACTACTATTTTAATCCTCACGGATAATCACTCTTTGAGAAAAACCAAATAAAAAACAAGAAAGGAAAGCTAACTTCGGGCGGAGCCGAAGTTTGTATACCCTTGCAGTTGAGTTACAGTCCGCTGGGTGGCGCCACGCATCTTATATTATTAGATATATAGCGGATCGTATATAGTCGGCCGATCCTTATGAAATTTGGCATATCGAATGATTTTGTCCAAAGAGAAACCCATTGAAAATCCCATCCTTCTAACTTGAATAACAACGAAGTTGTGGCCGATCAATCAGTTATATGGCAGCTTTAGGATATAGACGGCCGATCCTTATGAAATTTGGCAGATCGTATACGTTTGCCCAAATTAGAATCCATTGAAAGTCCCATCCTTCTAACTTGAAAAACAACGAAGTTATGACATTTCCGATCAATCAGTTATATGGCAGCTATAGGATATAGTCGACCGATCCCGGCCGTTCCGGCTTATGTACTGCCTGCAAAGGAAAGAAGGGTGTGTGCAAAGTTTCAACTCGATAGCTTTAAAACTGAGAGACTAGTTTGCGTAGAAACAGACAGACGGATAGACGGACAGACGGACCGACGGACAGACGGACATGCTCATATCGACTCAGGAGGTGATCCCGATCAAGAATATATATACTTTATAGGGTCGGAGATGTCTCCTTCACTGCGTTGCACACTTTTGACCAAAATTATAATACCCTCTGCAAGGGTATAACAAGGAAAGCTAACTTCGGGCGGAGCCGATGTTTATATACCCTTGCCGTTAATATGTATCGGATCGTATATAGTTGACCGATCTTTACGAGAATTTCACCATCAAATCAGTTTTCTAATGAAAATGTTGGAAACAGCCCCAAGCTCTTTCGAAATAGCAAGGTTGTGCCATTTCCGATCGTTCAGTTACATGGCAGCTATAGGATATAGTCGGCCGATTCTTATGAAATTTTGCAGATCGGGATATTTACGATGCGATCACATTTAAAATTGCAATGGTAGCCGTCATTTTCAGTTGTATAAATGCTAAGATTAATAATATAATGAGCTTTGTTGCACCGCTACGAAACACTATCCGGAAACAAAGTGACTACATGAATGGCAAGTACACCAAAAACAAGGCTTGAGGGAACAGATATGACCTTGACAATGGAAGTGTGGTGCAAGCGAATGTAATGCTCATCTTCTTTGGGCATTGCAGCTTATTCTCTGATTGACCGATTGATCATCGTCATTAAAAATTGGGGTTATGAAGTTAAACGAGCGTCATACTGGAATATATTTGTGGGAAATGCTGATAACACAGGCCGACAATTTCCAACTTTTTTTTTCCTCCACGCATAATTTTACCTGCTCCATAACCTTTAGGCTCCCCTGAACCAAAGTCCAGAACAAACATAGGTTCTATCACCCACAGTTTCCGCGGTACACCTAAGAGAAGAAATTGATCAAATTTTACCATATATTGAATTATGTAGGCCGTGTAATGGCGATGACCATCATTGTTTCTAGTACATATCATTTTTGAAATGTATGTGTACCAACTAAAATTAAAAAACGGTATCAAGCAGTTACCATATCTTTGGAATACTCATCCAAAGTTGAAATCTCAGATTTTCTACATTAATTTTTGGTCTTCTATGATTTTTCCCCAAACATTTTTCTATGGAAGATTTTTATTTTCTTATTGAAATCAGTAGATCATACCATGTTTTAATTTTGGATTTAAGGAAAAACTCGAAATAATTTTGTATAATTTATTATAGGTGGTTAAACAATATTTTCGTCAATTAAATTGGAGTTTTTAATCTCATATTTTCAAAAAGTCATGGCTGTCTACAATTTCTGTAAGCTTTTACAAAACAAGTTGAACAATAGATACGTTTTGAACATAGAAACAGTTTTAGATAGCCATGACTTTTTGAAAATATGAGATTAAAAACTCCAATTTAATTGACGAAAATATTGTTTAACCACCTATAATAAATTATACAAAATTATTTCGAGTTTTTCCTTGAATCCAAAATTAAAATATGGTAAGATCTACTGATTTCAATAAGAAAATAAAAATCTTCCATAGAAAAATGTTTGGGAAAAAATCATAGAAGACCAAAATTTAATGTAGAAAATCGGAGATTTCAACTTTGGATGCGTATTCCAAAGATATGGTAACTGCCAGATACCATTTTTTAATTTTAGTTGGTACACATACATTTCAAAAATGATATGTACTAGAAACAATGATGGTCATCGCCATTACACGGCCTACATAATTCAATATATGGTAAAATTTGATCAATTTCTTCTCTTAGGTGTACCGCGGAAACTGTGGGTGATAGAACCTACATATGTTTGTTCTGGACTTTGGTTCAGGGGAGCCTAAAGATTATGGAGCAGGTAAAATTAAGCGTGGAGATTTTTTGCTGTTGGCCTGTGTAACTTGTTCTCGCACAGACGATAACATTGTAAAAACGGCTGAGAAAGCTTTCGGACGAAAGAAACACCAGTCCTGTTTTTGACAGACACCTAATCCATATAATTGCTTTTGGCTCTTCAAAGGGACTTCATCAACGGTATTGTCCCGTTTTTATGCAGCGTTGCACAGCCAGTGACATTTATGAAAAGCTACAGATAAAGTGATAATACAGGATTGCATTCTAAAAGGAGCGAGTTCATTTAAGCGACGATCTGATAATGCTCAGTGAGAAACAATTCAGTTACTGAATAATACTACCGCAATGCGGAACCTTCTCAAAGAAGCATCTAACATTATAAGCGTAAATTGTATAGTCAGTCTGGTAATCTTAATCTTAATCTAATTCTTAATCTAATCTAATCTTAATCATTTTGAAAGCAGAAGTGCGCACTTCAAAAGAAGCCAAGGCTAAGGAGGCCAAGGATGTGAAGACATATCCTTCTATTCGTGGGGATCGTTTGACCCAACTTAAGTCAAAGGCCTGTTTAAGAAGTTTATTATTCCATTAATAGAAATTGGTTATTTATTTATTGTTGCAGCTTGACGTAAAATAATCAGATTTAGAATAAAATATAATAGTCAGAATAGTTTCAAATAGTCATAACTGCAAGCATTGGATAAAACACCCGATGTTTTAAACGACTTCAATGTTTTCTATCAAATATATATAACTAGACGAGCTAGTAATATGAATCCTGTTTTTTTTAATATTATTATTATAAGGTTTCACTCTAACCGCCAATGCAACTCCCAAAAATAACTTACTGTACAGTGTGACTAAATTGCACACCAATATAATCAGCAGTGAGTGAACCGCGCCCAAAATATTTACACTATTGACTGAACACACAATTTAATCTCAATAAAAGCGCTAATGCCAACATTTACTTATTTTCATTTAAAGTAGTGTATGAGACGTGTAACTATACTCAGAGTAACGATTAATTTGCTATTTTGGATGCATTCATGCAGATATCTAGTCGAAACACTTTCCGTGACACCACAAATATTCTTAGTAATAGGAGTTGGACTGAAAATTGTCTGTGTGGTTGCGTATTTGACACGACTTTTAAATATTCGTGTTTTTTTGCCAAGCTATTACCAATGGCTAGATTGTATTAACCAAAGTGGACCATTTTAAACAAGTTGCAGACTTCCTCGTTCATACAGACGAGAGCTACAGATGGCTATATGACTCTGCTTCTGATGCTGATCGCGAATATCGCAAGAGATTCCTTTTTTCTACATACTGCTCCCTACTTATTTCCTACAAACATAAAATATAAAGTAGTATTCTACAAGTACTCGGGAATCTGGAATGGAATCTGATGAAAGTGATCTTCAAAAACACAAAAGTTACGAAATTTGGTGGATTGGATCAGTTGAAACTCCTAACCATCCACCCAAAAAGTAAAAAGGAAAACACGGATGCGTACAAATTTTGAGTCAAATTCTAAAAAACCAGAGGGTCTAGTAAGTGTACATACAGGAGGTGAGGTGATAATGATCAGTAGTATCTTTATAGATGTCGCCTTCACTGCACATTTTCAACCCACTTTTTTTTAGTAGGTATCTACTCTTTAAAATCTTATCGCTTTAATAACTTCTTGAGTGATAGGTTGAGCTACCAACTATAGCGAATTTAAAAGTAAATGGTGATTATAGATATATTTTCGGTCTAGTGGGTTACAGGTCTCCACTATCCGCATTTAAGTGCGTCGAAAATTTTGTATTTTCACCCGAATTTCTTCCCAAATAAACTACTTTTAATTAATTTTGGGATAAGAACGGTTTTTAAAAACATGACCTTCCGTGGCGCATTAGACCAATGATCAAATCGAACGCACACAGCAAAAGTTAATTTTTGGATATATGTACAGGCACTTCGGACGCTGTTCGTCATCTACGTGGATGGCCGATGGCAGTCCAGAGTAATGACAAACGTATATATAATTTTTCTACAAACGAGAATTCAAAACAGACAGACCAAGATACAACACCATAATAATCTTAGAAATTTTTTTTGAGCTCATATCAGCTCATAAGCCACGTCAACAATAGTAAAATGAGCTAAATTAGTACTTTTTTCCAAAATATATATTATCTACTCATGATCAAAATCATCTTCAGGTTCATAAGAGACACGTCCATGTGTTACTTTGACTGTTTCTCCGCTAGACTCAGTTCTAAAGCTATTAGCCACATTTTCACAGGATATATGTACGTGCGAAGGGCACAAAGGAGTCAACGATATCATGTAGCTATATACTTTCCTATTTATATAACAATGAACGATCCCAATCAATAATATTTCATAAAGATCGAGCGACTTTATCCTTTCCTGCATATAACTAACTGACTGCAACGCATTAACTTGTGATTGAAGCTTAGAACTGGTTTTTAAAGTTGTATTGTACGATTAAGCATCGTATATTAAACATCATCCGACATTTTATATTCGTCTGATAAAGTCTTAAGTTATATACGCAGCATGTATCTTTTATCATGTATCTCGCAACATGGATCTTTTATTTTCTTGCAGAGGGTCTTATAATTTTTGACAAATTTGTGCAACGGACTCGCTGAGCGGGGACAGATCCGACTGTGATGACAAGGAAGAATTGTTGGGCTCAGATAAGGGAATTGCATCTCAGTTGAGTCCTTTAGAGCCCATAAAAAGAATTTCTTCTGCATAGATTCAATGCGGTCTTTATGAACCCTGTAATGTCATGAAATTATTTTAAATGAATCCAAGAAGACCGATGCTTTACCGACCAATGTCGAATTATGGTCGGCCCCTTTAAGTTCGAGGTGTAATGTAGCAAACTCCATGTGCTTCACCGTCCAGGTGCTTGGCAGCAAGGGAAGTGTATAGCCGATGAAATAGAAGTTGTATCGATATTATGGTTACTTAAGAACTGAAAGTTCTCAAAGCAGAGTAACCTTTATTTCCCAATCAAGCTTCTGCCTGAACTACACGATCCCCACAGGGGCGCAGACCAGTCGGAGGGGTGCAGGAGCATAGATTGAGGAATTGTATTCCTATTTATTATCTTCATAACGTGCTTAAGGTCAAAACCTTTTTCACGTAGTTTTTTAGTTATTTCTGGCACTGTGACAGTTACTCTATTTTTTTTAATACACCTTGTAGACATTTTTTACTTCTTAGTAGCTCATTATTGAGTCATCTCGCAGGAAAACGGATGATGATTTGAAGTTCTGTTTCTGATATATTTCCTCTATTGAGAGGGGTATTATAAATGCTATTTGACTTGTGGTTTCTAACATAAATAGGAAGAGGTTTATGACTTTCGCGGCTTGCGGTGGTTGACCTTCATATTCTTCGACCTCACTAGGTATGGCCAATCTGTTATTCGATGTTCCCATGTTAGGCATGTTAGGCTTTAGCCTTTTTAAGGGCTAAGCAAACGATGGCTTGTGCAACACAATCGATCTTTGTCTTTACTAGCGTGCAATTCGGTAGAGAGTCAACAAGGCACAAGGACGAAAGCGGTACCGTGGTAGTGAGCGTACAAGCTGACGTAGTCGAGGCATTGATTAGTAGGAAAGATGACGGGCATTGTGAACTCCACGACTGGGTTTAGGAGCGATGCTTGTGCTTGAGTGTCTTTATTTTTCATGAAATGTAAGAATTATTACATGGAAAGGACATTCCAGGATTTGAATTTGCTTGACATTAAAATAAGAAGAATCTCTTTATGTTTGGTTATACAGGCGAGAAAAAATGTCCTTGCATAGGAAATAGTTGCCAGCGTCTTTTCGCTGATTTGGCCAGCGTCTTTCGCTGACTCACTCGGCGGAGCGATAAAAAAATAAACTTATACATGGGTCAAAGTTCCACCTAAGTCTGGTGGCCTATGTGACATACATAAAAAGTTTAGATTATTGCGTCCAAATTTCCGCCAATAAAAAATGAAAACTATATTGAGGTGAAGTCGAAATTTGTACATTCTTCAGATATAAGGCAGTGCCAAAGCAGAGTTGGCTGATCCTTTTGGCCATTTTGATGGTTTAGACGTTTGGTAGCTATGGGACTTTCAGCCGATCTTACTCCAATCGGGTCGGAGATGTCATTCAAGGCATAATTTTAAACAATTAATATGCCCTATAAGTTTGACAACCATATTGTGATTTTTTTACATAGTTTTCAGATCCTAAGCTGTTTTATTGCTAAAAAGGACATCCATTATAAGTCTTTAAGTGGCATTGTAATTAAAATGTTGACTTTTCGAAGGTTTTTTCTATGATCGATCAGAGCTAAACTAATATTTCCAACTAAAGTGTGAAACAGAACCCAAGTCGAAACAGACGAGAATGTCCTACAACTTACCATACATTTTACCCTCGTCGGATAAAATAATTTTTCTGCGCCCACATGGTGGATATATGGATAGGGCCTCTTGAAAGCTCTGTTCAATATCGGGGCTCCATACACCTTCGGCATCAGCGGAGGACAGGTCCTTTTCATCCTATTATCGTATACAAAAAGTTACACATTATTGAATGGTTGAGAAATTAAATGCGATGAAAAATAAACACAATTTATGAGTTTGTCTTTTAAGCTTGTGTTTATTTAAAAATGAAAGGAAAGCTGACTCTTGGCGGAGCCATAGTTGATTGTAGTTAATATGTATAATATTATTTATATTATTATTATTTATATATTTTCGCATTTTCAATCAGTCAGTGCCCTACAGCTGATTTATATTTAATCTATACCGATACTAATCCGACTTACATACTGCGTGCAAAGGAATAAAAAAGTGTGAAGTTTAAAGTCGATAGACTCCAACTGCGTGGGTATTACGGAAGTATGTACATGCAAAAACTTATAGCTGTGTCTCTAAATTTCCGTGGTCTCTGGTTGGTCATTGTGATTTTTGTTGACTACTGCCAAACCCCAGAAATATTTAAAAGTTGTCTAATCGCCTTGCGATTTGTCTTAGCTCATCACTGTAAGGGCACTTGGGTATTACCTCAAACAGCATTATTTAAAACTGGATGACCGCTGAGGTCGACTGTAGAACATACTCGTTTACAAATTCCGAACTTTTCTTGTGAATTTCAAGTAATTATAAAAGTTCCTCAAAATTTAGAAAATCACTTGGTCTTCAGATGCGTTTTTTTAGTAGTTACTGACTCCAGAAAAGGACCAACTGAGTATAGGATATATAGAATTTCCAGGATGGCAACTAATTTATGACAATTAGTTAGAATCAACATCCTCGAACCACGCTTATATATCCGCAAATGGTGTTTGTAATATAGTATGGTATTTTATGCGAAAAACTAACTTAAATCGGTTTGTTATCGGTTGCGACAGAATACGGAGCTAAAAATACAGTCATGCAACTCGTGTTTAGTAAAAGTATTATGATATGTGAGTTGAAGAGTCAACAGAGAGTAGATATATACTTACATCGCTCATGTCACCAACGTCCAGATTTTTACTATCCACCATGCTGCCATTTGTTTCTGCCGATCCAACTGTTCCTGAAGGACCGGCATTAACTGGAGTCCACGGAGATGGTATGGTGCTGGGTCCTACTGAGAAGAGAACGAAAGGATGAGAACCCAGAATGCAAGGGAGTGTTCAGAAGGGTGTGCCTAAAGGAAGCCGAGTTTTAAAATATTTTTATCACAAACATGAAAGGAAAGCTAACTTCGGGCGGAGCGGAAGTTAATATATCCTTGCAGTTAGTAACAACTAAAAAGATTTTGAATAAATATAACGAGTGTGTAAAGTCCCAATCCTTTAACTTAAAAAACACAAACGCTCTGACATTTCCGATCAATCAGTTATATGGCAGCTATATAATAAAGATGACCGATCCCGGTTATTCCGACATATATACTGCCTGCAAACAAAGGAACGATGTGTGCAAATTTTCAACTCGATAGCCTTTAAAATGAGAGACTAGTTTGCGTAGAAACAGACAGACGGACATACTTATATCGACTCAGGGTACAATACCCTCTGCAAGGGTACAACAATAATAATAAAAACAAAAAAATAATAGTTGATAAATCGAGTAGCCAATTTCTTTTCATCCTCTTAAGGCGGTGGCGAGTAGAGCGATCCTCCCTATCTCTAAATTTGTCTTAGAGACCTGTCCAAAATTGCATCAAGATTAAGATTTTCCCTATAAATCGTGTCTACCGATTGACAAACGCGTTAAATATTTAAAGCGATAATGGAACTAGGTTGTAAAGCGTTTCTTCGTTTCACTTTATCTCGTCGGACAGCGTTAATAGAAAAAACGATTTAAAAATAAAAATAAATAGTCAAATTCCGATACATTCTCTATGTGGTTCGGCACCTATGTGGACTGCCGCCCCCAGTTATTTAAAAACTATTACCTATTTGACTATTAATAACAATATTAATAAAAATTAATAAATTGGATATTCACAACTTGACAAAACAGTGATCAACAACTCTTATATATCTTACATTATTTAACTACAAGGGTAAGCCAGCTTTAGTCCCTTGCCCTTCTTTCATAATGTATTACTCATTCAACACACCCGAGACCGGTTTTTTTTAGTAAAACCTAACAATATTGTTCAAACATGTATGTCGACCCGAGTAATAAAATAGGCATTCCTCTTCAAATGCATTTTACTCAAACTATACTTTTAACTCCCTCAAGAACTAGTAATTCGACCGTCATTCGAATTTCAGACAGGTTAGACTTAATGTCTAATTTTTTAAAACTATGTAGCCCACAATCTAGCCAATTATTATGACTTAAACGTTGCAGTTTCCATGAAGATTCAATTATAATATTGCCATGACTTTGTAAAGTTTTATTTTTGGAGATTCGGGGGAAATGCTGGGAGAGCTGCCATAGGATCGAATAACGTATCACTCAAGGACGGCGTATAAGTATTTATAAAAACGAGATCTTTCCAGTTTTTCCTTTGCCAGTCTATCTAAGAGTCTATCTACTTCTATCTAAATAAAATCTAAGACTTCTACTTATATTTTCAAATACAAAATATGTGCAATTTGTAAGCGATCTTATTACGATTAGGGGCTATGATCACCAAAGCGTGTGTAGCTGAGTGTGGTAAGGCGTTCGATCCCTGCTTCGTTCAAAATTCCATTTATTTTTGTTTATTTTATTGTTTATTGTAAACAGAACTTAGTCGGCCAATCCGGAAAAACTTATAATCAATATATGTACATACACTGCTTCTTTAAATGTGAAATCACAAGTCAATGTCTTGAAAAACAAGAAAGTTGACCCGATCATAGGATTGATATATGATATATGATATACCGCTATATGATATACTTGTCCGTTCTAAAAATGTTGATCTGCATGCAACCATACATACAATACTTCGTCTGCGTCCAGTTCAAGTGAAAATATGGAAGCCAAGTGTAATGTACGACTCGTGCAACGTAACATATAGTCCATATGGGGAATAGTCCACGTTGGCTCGACACAGGATGACAAATTCTATTTTTCTTTAAATCTATTGCAAATAATTTTACCTCAACAACCTTAAGGATCTCCCCAATCATAGTCCAGAGAAACCTTAACACACCTAGTCGCAAGGATGCCAAAATAAATATGTATCGATATCGACAGAAGATATTTTCTAAATCGAATTCAAGGCCTCTCCCTTCAGTAAAAGGATGAAAATAGGTGGGATTGACTTATCATACTCGCAGAATAGGACAAACTACCAATTAGCGATCTCCTAATTGGAGATTGAAGATCTAAGTGCTCCCGATAATTTCACATTTTAAAATTGACTTTCCCTAAATTTTCCATGACATTCCGATTTTTGCAAGAAATACACTCTTTTCCTACGCAGGAGCGCCTTAGAAAAATTAACATTAGCTCACTATCAGGTGTCCTGGAAGATGAGATGCCAAACTTTTCGAACCATGTGTACTCTATGGTTAGTAATACTATAGTTCTAACTAGCTCTGGTAGAGAACAAGTGCCCTGACATTTCTTTTGACCTTGCAGTTTAGTTTCTTTTCCCCAGATGACTTCTATATGCTATACTCTTAGGTGAATTCCCTCCACTTAGGGCGCTCTGTGGGTCAGTTTCAAGCATATACAATTGTATTATTTTGACTGTATGTTTAAAAACTACTGCTGTAGTTCATAATCGATGTAGAATAGATAGAGTGTCTATATTGTCCCAAAGTTTGCTTCTACCAGCACTGTGTTGTTTTTGGTGTAGGTGATCTGGGACAGGTCGTATTTACATCCTAAAAATCTAACGCAGCAGTCGAAGCACCCTTCTTTTGGAATTCTGCGCTCAACAGCTCTCCCTGAATGTTTCTCGTTCAGAAAAATTGAAGGTTTCAAGTAGCCGACTTGCCATGTTGTTGTGCCCAAATTGCGGTTCAAACTAGAGACCATTCCATGGGGCAACCATTTGCACTGGCCATGCCGATGCCTTCCGGTCGAAGTGTGCAAATTACGATTTGGCGTCGCACAGAAATAGCTCGAGCAAGTTCGAGCGAGTAATAAGCAACAACTTAAGTCGGTTGAGCTACTGACGTGTTTATGCACAAAAGAAATACAAAGTTATCCCCAAAGTATTTCTCAGTTGATGCTGGCCGGTCACATTTCCCTTAAAATTAATACTGACTAGAGAGAAACAGAGAGATACTAACTACATTATTAACTACATTAATTGTGTAAATAAATGCATATACAAAAACAAAATACACATATGAAAACACATATGTATATAAACGTTTTCAGTGCATGGCTTTGGTTTCGGGTGGTTCGTTCATTCCTATTTGTATATTTATAATAATTATATTTTACTCGTCTGCCTTGCCACATCGCACATCGACGTCTCTAATCCAATGACACACTCATGCACTCAACTGCAACTTAAGACTAGAAACGGCGACGGATCCGTCCTACTACTTTGCCTAAATATAAAAACAAAAAATGTTTTCAAAACCTATATGTGCCAGCTAACTTACCAGAAAGTGCCTTAAATTCCACAAGGGAATCCAAATGGTTAGAGAACGGCGCCACTTTATAGCTGTTTTTTTAATACTTCCAGACAAACTACTAGTAGAAAGAGCAAATTAAGTTGGTATTTAGTTTGTTGTTGATTTAGTTTAGAGTATTAATTAGCGTTGGGGGTATATTTGCACAGAGTATTCAATTTTTTCACTTCTAACCGCGCTAGAGCTGTGGGGCAAAAGAATGCACGTATTTTCACAGCAACCACTGTAAACTACGGAGTCTCACGGAGCCACGGAGCCAAAAAAAAAATGCAAAACGTCTGATTGTGAGAAGCGCGCAGACCGAACTGAAATTCTCTTTTATTCCTGAAATTTGTTGGCAGCCCGCCGCCCGTTCCTGCTCCTTCGTCTGTTACTACATAAGCCTCGCTACTGGCGTGTTGTACGGGGATGGTTTTAGGTATTTGTAAATATTATGAGTGGATTCGGTAGCACGTACACAGCCCAACTGAGAGAACGAGACGCCACCTAACCTAATGTCGAGTGAGCGAGTGGCGAAAACTGCGACTGAGACTGCGTGGGCGCAGAATAAATACTGCAGGACTGCAGCCAAAATAATTGATTCCCAACATTTCAACGCAACTGTAGGAAAATCATAAATTGGCGGAAGGACTCTTACTCTGGACCAAAAATACCACGTCTCTACGAGGGACGTTATCGAGACATCACGGCGAGAACCGGCGAGAGTGGCAACCATTATTTGGTACTCATGGCACTGTCGGACTGTCGTACTGTTGGACGCGTGCAACTGGGGGTTGGCCCGGTTTAAGGGTGTTTGCAATATAAGTCATAGACTCATATAAGGCATGTTCAGGGGCAAGTGTGCCGAACAGGGAATGATAAACGTGTGCATCGACATTGTGGTGTGGCATTTACGAATTTTGACAAAAACAACTCGGAGCAGTTTCCAATTAGATGACTGACTATGACTGAACTATGAACCATACTTGCAGCTGTTCGCGCTCAGGATGGAAATAATGTGGGAATGTGTACCTCTGTCGAAGAAGTTCGATTCCTACCCCCGCCGCTGGACCATGTTCATGATTGTGACAAAGGAATTGCATTCGGTGTTAGTGACGCGCAACTCTGCCGAGAATCCAAACATACAGTACTATTATGCCAAGCATAAAACTTGTCTGAACCGACTTCAGTTTCGCTAAAATATAGTTTCATTATACACGAAAGTGTGCTGTCTTATTTTATTGATAGATTTGCTTGTTCCAGCGCTGTCGGATTTTAGTTTTAATCGCAAAGGAAAGGGGACTACAAATTAAAAATGGAAAAGGTGTTTCATCAAAAACCCTGTGTTTTTATCAATTATTTAACATCTTATTAACATTTATTCAACATCTTCCAAACACACAATATTACATCAACGAACATCGTCATAACTTTTACGCGATCTTCTCCCATTCTATTTAAAAATCCTCCCATAGACGCACGAGCATATTTTTATACCCGAGCACACCAATGTACTTCGTCATGCGTGTGTGTGCACCAGAGAGAGGGCATCGTCTCCGACCCCAAGAAGCTTCTGTATTCTCAATCAGCATCAGCAGCCGATTTCCTTGGCCCCCGGGGCCCAAAGCAGCTCCGGCAACACGACTTGCCTGTACACTATGCATGCGCTATAGTAGCAAGTGCGAATCAGGCCTCTTTTTCAATTTTTGATGCCGAAATACATCCAGCATATCCGGAAATTCATCAAACTGGAAAATGAAAATCTAAAATAGACCGTTCTATTCCCAAATAAGAACCACTTTGCAATTGTTAATACATGTTTGGGAGAACTCGAAACCTCCAATTTATCGTTTAAATATCAATTTTTTTTATGAACTTTTTCCCTATGAAATTTGGCAAATCGGATTAATTTGCCCAAAATGGAATCCGTAGAAAGTCCCATCATTCTAGCTTCAAATACTCCAAAGTTATGCCAACTCCGCCAATTTAGGCCAAATATGACATGTGTGGAAACTCTCTCCCTTAAAAAACACACAAGTTAAAACTGAGAGACTAATTTGCGTAGAAACCGACAGACGGACATGCTCATTTCGACTCCTGATCCTGATCCTGATCAAGAATATATACACACACGCATATATATATACACGCGTTGCACACTTTTAACCAAAATCAATATACCCTCTGCAAGGGTATTAAAGGGGTCGTCTGAAGTTTTAGGAATTAATTGAGGGGGTCATGCTGTGTTGAAACCGTGTTATTTTTGGCCAATATATCTTATCTAAAAAATTTCATAAGGATTGGCCGACTATATCCTGTAGCTGCCATGTAACTGAACGATCGAAAATGGTATAACCTTGTTATTTTGAAAGATCCTTGGGCTGTTTCCAACATTTTTATTAGAAAATTGATTTGATGGTGAAATTCTAATAGGGTTCGCCCAACTATATATGTATGTACTTTCCGATATATATATAATAATAACCTCTCTGAGACAAAAAAAATGTATAATCAGTGGCTATAGTGTGAACTATAATATGTCCTATAATATGTATGTGACTATAATATATGCGATCGGTCCATTCGTTTTTCAGATAACTTTAAAACGAATTCAAGACACGAGTGATGCTTAATCCTGGAAAGTACGTTTAAAAGAGTTAAGAACGCCAAGGGAGTAGGAACTTTGCCATTGATACGCTATACAACAAGCTAATGTGTCTGGTCGTGAACTTGCTTTTAGAATGGAGATAATGGGTAAAATTTTGTGCATTTTTTTCCTTTTGTGAAACTAAAACAATGAGAGTTGGTATAAAGACTGTAAAAATATGATGGGTTTGGAAATTAAATATTTAAACTTAAAACTGGCCAATATTATTATAATCGTTATTATTATAATTATTGTTCTTCTGTTCTAGAAGCGTTTTATTGTGATAATTAGGATTTCTTTTATATTGTATGAATATACAAAAAAATGCAAGATTCTCAACATTCAATTTTTTTTATCATGGTTAGGTAATTTCATGCGTGGGCCACCAAAATTTCAAAAGGCATTGGCTACTTTGTCAAGCCAAGGATTCAAGACAAACTGCGCTGTTCCTAGCTGCATTTTTCAAACTAAAGAGACTCCTGGTAAGAAACGCACTAGTCGAGCCATCGCCATGAAATTTTGTACTCGTATTTATTGAAGAGGTGCTAAAGTCCATAAAGAAAAATTATTTCTTTTATCCGAACAATTAGACAAAAAACATGGTCCAAACCGATCATCGTCTTTTATCTATCATCCCAGCCACGGGTAAAAGCGTACGGATCAATAAAATACTGGCATTTAATGTTATGCTGATGGATGCCTCTTCTCTCCCCATTTTATAGTCGACTTTAAAAAGTGTCGACTTTAAAAACAAGGTTATTTCAACCAACTAGACTACACCTAAGAGTGATTGCAGCAGAAACACCTTATGGAAATCAGGATAATTGATTTATTAAAAATAATAAAGAGAAACAAAACCGACAAACAAATGTTTTGATTGAATTTTTCTATAAAATGTTGGGCTAATGGCTAGGCCTTTCTAGGCCGTTGTGAGCGCTGGTAGATTAGTGTCTAAGGAGAGAATTTGAGTGCAGAATCAGAAAAGCTCGTGTCGTAGCGAGAGTATATACTTTGTTAGAGGTGTAAAATGGTACAACTAACTAACAACGAATTAATATTGACTGAATAATATTCTGTAAGGTAAACACTGCTAGACCCATCCCGGTTTGGCTTGCATCCTGCTAAACCGCAACCTTCTCAAATAGTGATCATGAAGCCGTGCGCGACTTCGTCAAATGCATAGAGGAGGGTTTAACGCATTACAAAGACACAAAGATCTGGTCCAATCCCCCAAGTGCAGCTCTACGACAATCAACTTCGCCTGCGACTAACTGCGATATTACAAATTACAAATATGGATATTACAAATAGGTTGTAATTAGCCACGAGTTAGCCACGAATCTAGGCGTTCCTTTCAAACATCTTTTGCCCATAAATACTATGCAATCACATGGCAAGTTGTGAGAGGATTTAAACAGTCTGATCGTCGTGGCACGGTTCTGAGATTTGGGCCAAAGCAATTATAACGCCATCACAACGCACTTCCGCTCAAGTTTTGCATGTCGAGATATCAAACTTTGTCAAAATATTAAATTTGTTTGTTAGAAAAGTAATGGCAGCAACAAAATTCAATGGAAACAGCCCTTTTAGTCACAATATTTGGTTGGATGTCATTCCCTAGAAGTTGAAAATGGAAGGTGTCTACCTGAATCTAGTCCTGAGGAAGCCACTGATTCTATTATAAGCTTATGCAGAAGACTAAAGATCCGTACAAGAAGCCCGTACCGATCGCAAATCATATACTGAATGGGCACCTGTTTTCCCCAGCAACTACCGTCTTCCGCTACGACTGTTTTGCTCTGCCCGTCTGCGGAAGCTAGAAGGCTGCCGTTTCAATCTGAATGGCGTACAAAATCAGAATCTGCAAAGTATTCTAGGAATATTTAACGAAGGACCGAGGAAGAAGTATTCTGATTGTTGATATCTTTGTATCTTTTTAACAAAAAAAAAGTATAAAAATACGCGTTCATTAATCAAAGACTGATTTTCCATCACTTAGTTAGTATAAATCTTAAAATCGTGAGTATCGTTTTTACGAGCCGTTTTTTTTGGACTTCCATGAACTAATATTCCCAGCCTCGCCCTTAGGTCCACATATCTAATAACAAAAAAAGTACCAGAGTTACAGAGTATAAGTAATTCTGGTAGCGTTTTCTGAGGCGATTTAATTTGTAGCATTTTCCAAGTATTCTTCCAACTCCGGAGACAACTCGGGTGGGGCTCAGGAAAGGAACGCCTACGCCTTGCCCAAGCCGCGTATTTTTATACTGTGCCGTGCGGGCATGCGCAGAACTGAAGCAGTACCGACCCGCACCCAAAGGCAGACAGATCGAGCGAATCACAGTACATGCGCTTCCGAATACACTGAGCGAATTAATGGTGAATATTTGGTTTTGATTTTAAATTCATTGCTGCTTCTGTTCTTCTGCTTCTGCCGCTCTTCTTTAGCAATAAATTTCTATAACTCCTCTGAAAATCGGACGAAGGAGTTTACACGTAAGTTCATATAAGAAGAGACATTGTTTGAAAAAATTAATATTCTAAATAAATAAAAAAAACATTCGGACGATGCGGGGCTCGAGCCAGGGCCCATGTGTGACGCGTTGTCGCAGCTCCTTAGCACGCTCTGCCACACGAGCTTTGGCCAGCAAAGCGCCTAATAGGTGGAATAGAGAGACGTGTTGGGCGGTGTGTTTGAAAATTAATGGCAGTTTTACCCCACACCACAAAGAAACAAACTTTGCTCTGAATTATTATTTATTAAATTATTATTTCTCTAAAACAATGAAGCTAATTAAAGCTTATTAAATAATAAATATCATAGAATATGCAGCCTACAGGAAATAATAAAAAATGGAACGGATACGGGTAAGAAATATCTAATAATTTAAATATAAATATAAACGAGCGAGAAAAATCGCGGTTTAAGAGTTTATTAAGGTTTCTGTGGCCGAGTGGGTGGATGAAGGTTCAAGTGCTGGTAACTACCAAACGAAATTGTTCTTTTATACCCTTGCAGAGGGTATTATAATTTTGGTCAAAAGTGCGCAACGCAGTGAAGGAGACATCTCCGACCCTATAAAGTATATATATTCTTGATCAGGATCACCTCCTGAGTCGATATGAGCATGTCCGTCTGTCCGTCTGTCCGTCTGTCTGTCTGTCTGTCTGCCTGCCTGTCTGTCGGTTTCTACGCAAACTAGTCTCTCAGTCAGTTCTCTGAGAGAGATTTCAGAGATTTCACATTCTTCTTTTCCTTGCAGGTAGTATATAAGTCGGAACGGCCGGGATCGGTCGACTATATCCTATAGCTGCCATATAACTGATTGATCGGAAATGCCATAACTTTGGTGTTTTTTAAGTTAGAGGGTTGGGACTTTCCACACATGCTATGTTTGACCAAAATATCTTATGTACAAAATTTCATAAGGATCGGCCGACTATATCCTATAGCTGTCATAGAACGATCGAAATCGGCATAGCTTTGGTGTTTTTTAAGTTATTATCAGATAGATAGATAAATAGAGCCTTGCTCTACTCATTTATTTTCAATGATTTTTTAACATATATTTTATTACTGTCTGACTGACTGTCTTATCTGAAACAAAATAAATGTTTCCCCGCTAATCTGTGGGACTACATGCACAGAATGAACCAAAATCAAATGAATATACTATATACTAAACTGGACATTTGGAAGAAAAACTTGCGAATTTTGGATAATTATTTTTCTAAACAAAATCGAATTTTGGACATTTTGAATTTCCAAATGACAGTTTGTTTGATAACATGTTAGGAAAGCAATTACTGGAGAAGGAAGAATGATATCTCAAACCTATAACTTGCACGACCCGAAAACAAAATAATGAAAATTAGATTTTTCGATTCGATGAGGTTTTTATAAAAAAAAATCTAAACATTTGTTTAATATTTTGCGGCAGTTGTTTTAAAAATAGTAAAATAGTAAAAAGTCGAAAATGATAAGATAGGTGGATCGGCATTTGGATTTTATCTCCTAAAGTGTGGCCCGGATCGAAACATTTTTAGAATTTACCAATAATAAATTTTGAAAAATTCGAGTTCTTGGAACTTTAACGCCCATATAGCCACTAAATTATATATCATAGCTCGAACATAACTCAGAGCTCACATATTATTGGACGAAATTCACACTGAGACCCGAGTTCGAGCAGAGCATCGCACAACGACTATAATTTCTTTTTTTTATTAATATTTTCTATTTGGAATACAATTGGCCAAAAGGGGACATGTTTTAAATAAAGAATAATAATTTTATAAAGAACAAATACAAATTAACAAGAAAGGAAAGCTAACTTATTTTTTCAAGAAAATAAAACATTTGTAACTGATTTCACAACGATTAATATATTCCGAGCCGTACACTCTCAATACTACCACTCGTGCTAGTTGCTTTACGAGATGAAAGTCAAAAGGATACTCTGCCGCCTCCATTTGAAACTTTTCTGGCAACAATTTAGTAGCCAGTGAGAACATACGTATGTATGTACATACATACATACATGCCTATTTAGACTGAAGAGGACTACAAGCTTTTGTTAGTTTAGTTCTCATTATACTTCCACTCACTTCCACTTTGGTTCGAACTTTTAGAAAAAATGTAGTTTGAGACACTCAGACTTGGGAAAAAATAGATGGACCTTGCAGATGGTATTATAATTTTGGTCAAAAGTGCGCAGCGCGCCAGGCAGCTTAAGTCCTTCAAATTATATATGTTCTTGATCAGGTTCAAATTTTTTAAAATAAGTAAATGTGTGCAAATTTTTTTTAAAAGTACACTCAATATAGAAGAGATTCCATGTTTAACGATTGCGCTATGAGATGATAATTAGGAGTACTGTCAAACGACGCATTTAATCTGCACTTAAGGGGGCAGGATGGTTTCAGAGGCTGAAAAAAAACAGATTTTTGCGATTTTTTTTTTTATGTCTGAGTGACTATAGCAATTCAATTTTTTTACACGATTAATGGCTATATTTGGAGAGTATCTAGGTATTTTTATTTTTAAGAAATAATTATTATTTATCCCATGACGGGCAGTCGGCCGGAGTCGCTTCGAAAAATTGGTCTCTTGCGGTGCGTAAAGTCTGGCCTTACAGTGTTGTCGGAAATAAAAAAATTGAATTGAATTGAAAAATTGGATGAACGAAACCATTTTGAAAAACATGCGATTTTGAATTTTTGGCGCGGTTCTAAAGTCGGAGGTACCATTTTTTCATAAAAATCAGCCCAATATTTCCACTAAAAATGGTAAAAAAAAAAATTAAAAAAAAAAAAAAACGTTCGTTCATCCGCAAGTATTTTATGTATTAAAGATGTGTGCAAAATTTTATTAGGATCCGAGCATTACTTTTTGAGTTACGTTACGCACCGACTTGAAAAAGTTGTTTTGAGAAAAACGCGTCTAAAGTTTTGAAAGCAATTGAAAGTATATGGAGAGAAAGTAACTAGAAAATCGGTATCTCAGCGAGCTTTAGTCCGATCGACATGAAACTTTCACAGGATGTTCCTTAGATTCTATTATATAAAAAATTAAAAAAAAAAAAGTTTTTTGAAGTCTCAAACCATCCTGCCCCCTTAATGTAAAAATCTGAAAATTGACTCTGTAATTAGGCTCAATTATTTCAAAGAAAGACTATTTTCAATTTCGTTTCATTATTTTTTACTGCTCTATAGCTTGTTAAAATGAAAAAAAAAACATAAGTTAAATATATATTCTTTGAAAGAAAATTACAATTTTTTTCGCATCGGCTTTGCAAATTTTAAATAAAACATTTTTGATAAAACTGTTATTGTGACCCTCATATGAAGTCAAATGCTATAATATTTTACTAAAAGTTACCCTTCATTTTAAATATTATAAACATTAACAAAAAATGTAAAAATCCCTAACTGACTTTTGGCTATTTGGCTAATTTTTCGAGATTTTGGCCCACAGTACTTAGCTTTAAAATCGTAATACATTACTTTCAAATATAGCAAATGCATATCCGCTCCGATATTAATTTTTAATATAAACATTCCGAAGTAGCTTTCGTTCTGTTTTTTTGTTTAAACTGTGAAGTTAACGTCTATCTAAGGCTGTGGTAGGAAAAACGCACGCATCTATAACATTTAATTTTGTGCGTAAGCAGCGAAAAACAAAGACAGCAGGTTCCATTAATTATTAATAGATTTAATAATAAACAAGCGAAAAATTCAAAAATCGCAATTCTTAACTTTAATAATTCAACTTCAATGCTGTAGTTGCCAACATTAAAACTGTTTTTTTAGATGCTCAAAAGGGAGATAGACTTATACCTTGAGAATATCTTGAGAATATTCTCCCAAATTTTCAAGTCGATTTGAATAAAAGTTTCGGAGATACAGTCCTGAAAAGGTGGACGCTCGAGGTCAGGTATAGGCAGAGCGCAAACTTTAAGCGCGTTTTTCTCAAAACTTTGTTTTCGAAGTCGGTTGTCAAGATTTCTCGGAAACTACTCAACCGATCTTGATAAAATTTTGCACAGGACTTCGAGATACGATTATCTAGAACTTGAACGAAGGATTTTTCGTTGATAACAATTATTTAAAAGAAAAAATTGTCAAAATTTTTCACAAAATTTTAATTATTTTGCAAAAAGGTTTCCCAAAAATTAGATTGTCAATTGGATTTTTTTTCCATTGTTTAGTTTCTAGTTTTAGGTCTGTACTAAAGGAAATATTTCGTTTTTTCATTTTAGATGATTCTGGTAGGAATTGTGCTGTCAACGCGAAAGCACCTTTTTTCCAAGGGGTCATGGTCATGGGAAATGACGTCTCAATGGCTGACTGTTAAATATTTTTTCTGAAAACTTCCCAAATTCTTCTTTAAAAATGTATATTTAAGAAACTTTAAAGTTGTTCTTTATATAAAAAAATTTTTGAAAATAGTCAATTTTTTGACCGCGCAAAACCCACCTAATTTAAGTGTGTATCATTACCACAAAAAATGATAAAATGTGTTATATTCAGGGACCGTAAATAATGATTACTGTTATGATTTCTGTTTTAAAACTCATAAAATGACGACAGTGTATTGATTTTTATTTTTTCGCTACGAAAGTAATCATTATTAATTAAGCGTATTTAATTAGGAGTAATCATTATTATTCGATTCGAATTATTTTTCGATCAGAAACATCGATCAACATCAATCAAAATAAGCTTCATGATTTTTATATATACATATATCGCATTGTATATAGTTGGCCGATCCTTGTGAGAATCTTGAAAAATCTTGAGAAAATAGCAAGGTTGTGCCATTTCCGATCGTTCAGTTATATGGCAGCTATAAGATATATTCGGCCGATCCTAATGAAATTTTGTAGATAAAATATTTTTTCAAAATATAACATGCGTGGAAAGACCCACCTTCTTAAACCCTCCCCTCCCACTCACTTAAAAAACAAAGTTATGGAATTTCCGATATATACATAGGATATAGGATATAGTCGACTGATCCCGGCCGTTTCGGCTTATTACTGCCTGCAAGTAAAAGGATCTGTGCAAAGTTTCTGATACTGAGAGACTAATTTGCGTAGAAACAGGTAGGATATATGTATGTATGTATGTACATATGTATGTATGTACATATGTATGTATGTACATATGTATGTATGTACATATGTATGTATATACATACTTCATAGGCTCCGACCATCCTTCACACCATCACTGCGTTGTACTCATTTGACCAAAATTATAATACCTTCTGCAAGGGCATAATCATAACAATAATCATTATTTACGGTCTTTGGTATAGACATATTCATATGAACATATGTATGTCTGTACATATACATACGTATGTATATGTAGGTATGCTTGTATTTTCAATTGGACGGGATCGTAGAATCAGAAACATGAAAGTAGTTCCACCGAACCCGGCATTTATGAAGAATTTTATGAATATTTCATGATGTGTGTAAAACATGAAGTTCTAAAGTTCTAGGCTTAGCTGAAAATCTTGGCTTTAGGCGTAGTATTTTTGGTATTTTTTTGTTTTCAAAGAATTGTAAATAAATTAGCACATTTTCTAACTAATGTGCTCAATTTCTTTATTTTATAAGTTTCAAAAATGTCACAAATAATAATTTTAAAAACAAAACTAGACGTTTTGGCTAAGGCTCATCAATGCGCGCCAAAAATCTGAAGCTCAAAATAAATGTTTGGTATTAAGCTTTTACAAACAAACAATTAAGCTTGTACGAACTATGTATGTATGTATACTTTATACTTACATTTAAAATAAAAACAAACCAAAAATGCTACATTTACGCATTTTAGGCACATATGTATGTACATATGTATGCAATTCGTGAAATATTTGAGTCATATTGGTTGACGAAAATAATGCACCCGCCCTTATGTATGCATGGACATGTATGTATGTATGTATGTATATATAAGCAAGATACATTGTATATACATACATATGTACATTCATGAGCAAAATGTACTGCCAATTTCAAAACAGTTTTCTGTCCATGCTGTTAACACGTGAAAAATGTACAAACTTCGAAACCAATGTAGAATTAGGTTGCGCCAAAATAAATATTCTTATATCCCTACAACTTCCTCAAATTAGAATTACAATATTGCACTACATACATATGTACGTACACACATACTGACCATGTCACTCAAAGTAATATTATGGTATATCCATGTGTATGTACAATGTATGTACGTACATATTTACATGGATTTTGCATAGATGCAGCAACAGAAAAGTTACAAATCTACGTAAATACATACATATATACATACATAAATACATATGTATGAAAGTCGCTTAAATTAAAAATAAACAACAATTCTCATTCCAATTCCGACCCAAAATAGTTAAATTTTTTGAAAGTTAAGATAAGAGCAATTTTCTAAAATGTTTTTAATTGAAATTTTTTAAAAAATTAAATAAATCTAAACTATATTTACATAAGGTGAGTAAATAAATTTTTGTTTGTACATATGCACACAGAACTCAAAATTATGTCAGCGATAATAATTCTTTACATCGCATAATTGAAGACAAACTCACAATAAAAAGTTCGCTAAAACTCGATCACAGTGGTAACGCCAGGAGTCGTTTACACTTTCTTCTATCTACTTATACATACATATATACACATGTATCTAATAGAAGACTCGTTTAGTTGGTTCTGTTTTTGTAATGAAAAATTTTGTATATACATATGAATAATATGCATTTGTGTTTGTATGTACATACATACATACATTCATATTTAAAGTCAAATTCAACAACGCCAGATACTGTTGTCTTAAGCCCAATATTTTAATGCCACAGTTAAATAAAACTTGATAAAGCTATCCAAGATCAAACATAAAATTTATAGTAAATAGAAAAGATTTTTTAAATTAAAACAATTCTCAGAAATGATATAGTCAGTCCGATTTTGTTGTCTTTGGGACAAGCGAATACTTTATTTAACCAGTGTTGCAAATTCAACGAAAGTATACATATGTGAGTATGTGTGAATAAATATCGACTTCCAAGCATGTACATATGTATGTACATGTAAATATGTACACTATTTGATTGGAAGATTTCTTATTTACTATACGTTTGATTTTATCTCAAACTTGTATCGTTGATATTATTCTCCTTTTTTACAGTTATTTTCCTTAACTATATTTTTTAAAAGATGGCATGGATCATTATACCCTTGCAGAGGGTATTATTACTAGCTAATATTGGCAGTTTTTCCATAAGCATGGTCTGACTACCCACATGCTTAAATGTATAGTATCTATGTAGATATACACATATGTATTTCCGCGATCATTAAATTCTCCCTTTAAAATGTTAAGAAAAACATATTGGAGATGTTCCTGCCTACAGTTTGAAAAAACGATAAGGAAATGATCACTTTAACTTCATATTTAGAGAGGGCAATAGAGGGGAGTAGAGTATACATGTGTATGTATGTATGTACATAGATACACAGAACGCAGAAACACAGCAGAAAAAAGTGAAAAAAAAAAACATCACTGCTTAAATATTCTTAGTCACATACACAAAACCACTCACGAAGCGCACCGATGATTATAAAGTTGGAAGAACGCAGCCGACGATGAAATCGAGGTGAAACCGCGGAAACAGAGCAAATCAACGCGCGGAAGCGAGAGAAACTCATCGACTGAATCAGAAATCAATCCGAAGAATGACATTAGTAGTTGTTGGCACTGGTGTGGTGAATAAGACTAGTCTCTGTTTTTGCCTCTGTTTTCTCGATTGGTGAATCTGGTTGGGTAGTTTGCGTAAGCGAGACTATGACCACGATCCGATCATACATATACATATATATATGTATATATATATATATATATANATAGATGGTTTATTTTTTCTCACGGCTGCCTTATACCCTATTTTTTTTAAAGCCTTTCTGGCTGTCCATCGACTGACATTTTTTTGGATTTCCGTCGAAGCCTCTTTCGGGGTTAAATTTCTATTTTTCCTCATTCTTTGCATCATGAGCCTAGCATCAGAGTCCTTTAAAAGGCGAGGGCGACCTTATAAATTTTTTGACTTAACGTTTTTCCATTTTTTGGACTCTAACCACCACTGATTGGCTTATGTTAAGTTTTTTTCCAATGGCACGCGTCGAGAAACCTCGATTTGTTAAAGAAACAATGCTGTTCTCTCGATCTGCCGATGTTTTTTTCATTTTATAACCAAAACAAGAAGAAAATTTTAGATCAATGAAGAAACTTTCTTTGCCGTGTCGCTCTCTGAGCTATGATGGAGAAAGGTGACTTATTATTACAGGGGTTTCTTTAATAAAAGCAACAATACAGTTCGAATCACGTCAGGTTCTAAACTGAGTATATGCATGTTGCTACTGATTTTAATTTATATCTAGTAAACGGCTTCTTTAATGGTTAAAATAAATATGCCATTTTGTTATGAATAAGACATATAATCTTAGAAAAAAAAGGCGTTACCATTTACTTTCGCGTTTATGTGTTATGAGCACTTAAACATCAAATTTTCAACATGTACTCAATTTTGCTCCCTACTGTATGTATGTATGTATAATGAATTCATTATGTCGCAGCTTTTTTCACTTTAAGCGACTAAAGTTAAGAGGATAATAGTCCCAAGAATATTGAAATCTAATTTTTTCGAATTTCCTTCAATCTCAACCTAACCTTAAAACTGCTTCAAAGGTTAATTTCGTAGTACAAAAATAGGATCAGAAAATATTAAGTCCCGGAAAAAGCCCCCCTTTATAAAACTTTTATCATTCTCATTAAATTACAATCATATGAAGTATTTTATTATTAAACATTCATATTTGTTATATTAGACTAATGTAATGTATTGATGTATTAAATATCGAAGCTCGGTGAATCGATGTTTCTTTCAGTGCTGCCATGTTTTCATTGTAAAAATAAGCTATGTTTAAAGAATGAAATATGTTTATATAAAAAAAAGCTAAAATGAGAAAATTTTTTAAAATGTTTTTAAATAAGCTAAAACCCAAATGCACTTAGTGTATCTTCTGGACGTAAAATTCTGTTTTTTGATATTTTTTCTATTTATAAAATGGTTTTTTTATTTTATTTATAAAATCGTATTTTTCGTAAAAAAAAATTAAAAAGTTAATAGGGATAGGGTATTTTCGGTTTTTTGCCAATTTAAAAATTTGATGTAATTTTTTATATATCAAGATCATTTTATCAAATTATTACATCGATGTATGTATGTATGTATGTATGTACATATGTATGTTTGTACATGCAAAACTTTAAAGCGTTCTCCTAAAAAGTGTCATTTTGAATGTTTTTTCGCCACGCGATTACGCCAAATCTACTGTACTAATCGTCTTTAAATTTCTCACAGATCTCAATAAATTCCCCAAGTTAACTTCTGTTGTGAAAAATAAAAAAAAAACAAATTTTTGGCGTCACTACCTGGGAAGTTCTATCTTTTTACAAATGGGTTTTGATTTTTTGCTGTGTATCTGCAAATAAATTAAAAGTTGAGCTGTAAATAGTACGATATACATCGGATCAGATATATGTATGTATATCGCAAATATAAGTCCGCTGATCCTTATGAAAATTGGCAGATAAGATAAGTTGGCAGGTTAGAATAGAATCCATTGAAATTTCCGAGTTTGGGCTGATTTGTCAATATTTACTTTAAAGGCTCGTAGAACGACCAAAAGTTTACTCCCCTTTTCAAAATGATAGTACACTCTATGCTTTGCCTGGATCTCCTGACAGCTTCCTTAAACTCATTGAATTGCATCCACGAGTCCCAAAAATGCTGTTTTTGAATAATTTTGGGATTTTTTTGCATCACACGTTAAAACTATACGTTAAATGAATAAGATTTTGCATGAAGACTTTTATAATAATATAAACGCAGTTCAATCTGGTTTCAAATCATGTTAGTTTCGAGAAACTCGACTATAGCTTGTAAGGGTGTGCCTATCTTTTCATCTCGATTTCCTACCATGCCGGTTAGCACATGTCGGTGATTTTCCCAAGGATGGAAATATCTGGGAAAACTTCAGAGGCAGTCTTAAAAGAAATTTACATAATTTAGTAAAATCTGGAACAAAAATACCTTTATTTCTTTATTTCCAACTATGAACTCCCAGAAAGGGTGCCCAATTTCCTGGTAAACATTTTGCCTCCTCGTGGCGTCAATGGGATTTTGTGGGCCTCGAAGTCTTCAAAGTTTCCGAATTATACCTAAGACCAGTAAATCGTTTTAATTCTTTGTTGTATAAGACTCCACTAAATCCACAATATTTTGTTTTCCATAAGCACGTGTTCTCCACCTTTCGCATTTTAATTTTTCTTTTGTCAGGCCTGGTTGTCCTCACAACGGTTGTGTACCGCCCGGTTCATCCTGGCTTCTTCTTTTCTGGAGCCATTCTTTTCGTACGATGTGCCACCTCTAGACCTGATGTACGATCTCTAGACCCGATGTTCCATTTCTGGCTGGTAATGCTGCGCAAATATCTCGAAATATGGTGGTTTTTCGAGCAATGTGATGCTGCACTCAGTGCAGCTTGAGTTTCCGGTGACAGTTCACCGGGCATGGTCATCGCTTATATTAACCCGGATGGCTGATGTTACCGACTGATTGACTCGCTCGGAAGCATTTGCTTCAGTACGTTGCATTTTACGTATTCATATTAAATATATCGTAAACTGGATCTGGGATATTTCCCGAGAAAATACAAATACAATTTTTGTATCTAACTGAGGTCTGTTAATATGCGTCGTGTGCTTATTCTTCCATTCGTACACCATTATTTTCATGTCTATCCAGTAATACATCCGTTGTAGCCTAGCAAGTGCCTTGCGGATACATCCATGCAGCGCTATCTGCCATTCGTGTGTTTGCTGCACCAATGTAGCTGCCAGCTTCATGGGTATCCACAATTTTCCATTAAATTCATCGCTGTCCTATCGGCAAAAACAATTTTTTGGAAGAGTAAGTCTCCTTCGATCCCCAAGTCTGGGAATCTCTCTCCTTTCCCTCTAACCAGCTTCACTCTTTCTTGGTACTCTTTGCTTTAAATTCAGTCGGCTCTATCTCCTACAGGCTCATTTCTTTGACATCCGCCACCATATTGTCCTTGCCTTTTCGGTGTTCGATGTTGAATTTGTAAGATTGCAGCGAACCATCTGGCCAACCTTTTTTCCATATTCTTAAACAATGAGCTATCTCAGATTCTAATTATATGTTTGAATGGTGAGCGGCATGAGCTCTATGTATGGTTGGAAACTGCCCACAGCTCTGACTGCCACGAGACACTCTTTCTCGTGACGCAGTTAATCAGTAGTGCGTCCCTCAGTTTCGACGAAAGAAGGCGATTGTCCGTTCCGCTCCCTTGTCGTCCTTCTGGAAAAGCGCCGGCTGGCACTTCCGCTGCGTCTGTATATTGTAAACCTTTTGTTTTGCAGGCAATCCGTCAAGGGAGTATTTATTTCAGAGAAGTTCTGAATGAATCTCTGATACCAATTCGATGTAGCAAGGAAACTGCGCAATTGCCGAACGTTTTTTGAGATTCCAATTTTGGATGGCCTTACCTTTTCGAGGATCGGTTCTCAGACTTCCATCGCCAATGAGATATCAAAAATATCGTAAGTATTTAAAACAAAACTTTGAGATTATTAACAGATCATTTACATTTTTAAGTCCCCATTTAGTTAAATTATCGTAATACCTTACCTTCTGCAACCAAACAATTATCGTAATTAGCTTTAGATTAAAGTTTTGCTCAACACACCTATTTTATTGTCCAGGCGAATTCGCAGTCTGAGCAATGAAAAATCCACAATTTTCTTCAGAGAGCTTCTGTCTTCCGGGAATTCACCAAAAGTTGATCGTAACAGTGTGATCATAATAAAAAAGTATAGTTTTCCCATAATATGTTATGTTTATATCGAGTAAAATCGATATCCTCAAAAAAAAAATGCACACCTATGTTTTGTCCATGAGTGTAGGTAGACGAACATTCAGTCTCGGATTTTTTGTGGGGTGACTCTATCCATTAACCTACACAGTCTTTTCGGTGAATTGCAGATCTGATAGAGCGAGCATATACGGACGACTTTCTCATCGAATTCCACCTACCGAAATGTGTGCTTTAAATCGACGCTACTAATGAAAATTGCCTCATCGACCCGGCTAAGTATCGACTCTTTGTTCTATAGTGGGTACGCATACTTCACCGTCAACGCATTCAGCTTCCGTGCGTCCATACCTAGCATATTCTTTCTGAGTCTTTGTACCAAAGTACCAGAGACTGTCACTCAGTTCGATGGTTCTGAGTCTCGACATTTTGTCCACTTTGGCAAACATTAGTTGCTGTTTGGCAGGGGACACGGGAAAAATAGAAAATCTCTCCTTAATTGGCACGATTCTATCTAGCAGCAGCTCCATTCCGGTGAGTTCTAACCCCTGCTACTTATATGACCAGAAACCTTCCTTTACCTTATTCAGGCGTTTCTGTTGCTCGTCGGTTAGGATAAGTGATTCTACTGGTTTCCCTTTGCTGGGGAACTCCGTCTGCAAGTTCTCCAGTGATTCGAAATCCACCACTTCAGGCGCAACATAAACTTTCTCAAAAAGTATACTTCTACATAAAACTTTTGTTTCGAGGAGGGGCAAATCAGAATCAGGATTAGGTAAGCCGTGTCAATTCTTATTTATCCACCAATTCAAGGCAACCTTCGCCGAGGAGGCCTTCGATACTGCTTTCGTCTAACTTCACAATCGCAAATGGCCTTAATCGCAGCTCGCTGCGGCTAGGATTACCGCGCATATTCTTTGTCTCTTGGTCCTACGCTGCCTATTCCTTCACCGTTCACTCACGATTCTTGGAGTTTTTTGATTTTATTGAAAAATCCGCTGCCTTCAATATTGTAACACGTTTCTTGAACTAAAACTGGTTATGTACTGGTAATTTGCTTAGATATTTGCTTAGACAATTTGCTTTGCGCAGATAGAGGGGACGCTCCCCTTACGGCGCAGTTCCAGCATCTTAAAGCTGACTTGTCCCTCTATTTCTCGCCCTGTCGTTTGAGAGCTTCGACTTCTCCCTCTTCGGTTCAGCTGTCCTCCTCCTCTTTCTGATCCTGGCCCATCTTCTCCACTCTCGGCCGATAGGAGAATCCTCTTTGATGCCCGGTTTCTCCCGACTGTTAAGACTATCGAGTAGGTCAATGCTCTCTGCATTGTGGCACTCATGGCGGAGCTGCTCCAGATAGGAAACATGAATGGGATACACAATCTTTGATATTCTCACTCTGATGCTTATTTTTATTATTTTTATCAGATTAATATCGGATTCCGATGTCTCCTCTCGCCAACATAATCTGGATTCGTCCTCCAGAAACTCATATTCCCTCTCGAAGTTAGATCGATGGAACCTAAGTTAGCTTTGCAATTTTTTCTGCAGTGCGAACCGCAGGTATGGCCAGTCCGATTTCTTGTTGGCCCGTATGTACATCCAATACCGTCCTCTAGCTGGACCTTCCACTAATCCATGGAACTCCCTCAGCAGCTCGCTCTACGGAATCCGGTACGAACTATCCAAATGCTCAGTCGGAGCACAAATGCGGAGACTAGCATGCTTCTGGTACTGCCGTCAAACATCAGACTCCAATTGCGAAGGTATCCCAAATCCATCTGGACCTAGCTTGGACCCCAAGATTGTTTCAACGATTCGGCTGGATTTTTGCTGCGGGCACGTACGACGGGTCCCATTCCAGATCCATCTCCAGTGATAACGCTTGCATGGGTGTTTCAATCCTCGCCACTCTCAGCCATTCCTGTATAATAATCGCTCAGACGGCCTTGCTTGATCCGGTTGATTGTGGATCACTGATGGTGGCTTGGAGTAGTCCCATGGCAACGGTACCACCTATCTCCTTGGGTGACCCCTGCCCTCATCGGTGAACTGGATGCGGTTGGAAATGTCACTGAGAGGGTTTTATCCCCGGATGAGCTCCCGTAGGTTGCTGCTGCTGCTGTCTGGTTCATTGGCTCCCAAACTCCTTCCTCCAACTGGGCATGCATTCGTTGATGTCCTTCTGTCATCGTTCTGAATTTGTTCCTTAAAGGCGTTGAACTCGGAAAACTCAGTCTCATAAGCCTGGCGCCTAAAACAGCGCCGAGGTTACCATTGCCCAGATCTTGGAAGGCAGCTCCTGCTGACTCTTTGGGACCGCCCCTTTGATGATGGTTTCCTGCTGATGATGGCTACATCCGCTTCGATGGAGGAGGCCAATCCATGATGCATCTTGTGATATCCATCTATCTTTCCTGGTGATACCTTTTCCAGTCCGGACGTTGTTTGAGAGTATTGTTGGGCTTTTGCCCTGGTGATTACAGCACTCATGGCCACATCCCTTCTTATCTTTCTCCCTGCCTCGACTCGAACCTTTCCAGTAATTGACATTTCTTAGAACAATATTTTATTTTCTGCTATGTCTCTAAACTTTTATTTTCTCTCCTTTTACTTTTAGTTTTTTCTTTTTGGGTGGCTGTGAAAACGATCACGAAGGTCAATGTTATGGACGTGCTAAAATTAATGGTAATGCCAGGGTCACCCACCGCTGAGTCTGCTGACTCAGAATGTTTGTTCATGTACTGCTTGCACACGCATTTCGGCTTAGCTAGCTGGTTTTTGCTTGCTTCGGTCAATCGGTCATTCTTTCCGCGGATAATGCTGATTTCTGCTTCTGGCGCCGTCTACTAGTGCCGGGTTAGTAGGTTGAATATTGTTTTATGCTTATCGCTAATTATTACTAGGTGTGTCAATAGGTTAGTGTGTCTGATGCTTGTATATTGGGACATGATGATGCATCTTGATAAGATCAAATTACTAGTGTGTATATAGGGTAGTAGGTCTCGGCATTAGATGCCAACACAGCTTATATGCAGATAGCATTACAAGTAGCCTTCGCACCACACCAAGTGACGACCTAGACTTCGTCCTTGACTTACTACCAGTTGAAAAATTGTGTGTAAAGCTAGCCACACACAATTAACGGATGGCTCGAAGCTGAATGGCCAGATGGATGGCGTTTTCTACATTTGGGTGGCAAGCGTCTTTTTTTCAGTGACCCCTTCAGAGTCCAAGTTCACTGTAATGTCATCGCCATTATGGAAGCTTTCAAATCCCTAATATCCGTTGGCAATCGTGATACAATACGCATTTTCTTAAATAGTCTCAGGCACTAAGGCCTAAGGCACTTGAGGCTTTTCATCCAACTCAAGAACAGCAATTAACTGTCGCAGATTTCTTAACGGGATGGCGGAGCAGTTTGATATGCACCTTATATGGTGTGGTGCACTCGCTCTAGGAAAATATCTACAGAATTAATTTCCCTTAATAGGCCAGACTGCAATCTAGCAATTAAGGCAAACACAGGCAATTTACTGATAGGTACGCATTAGGGGGCCCCTTAGCCTAGTTAGTGTACTAGCTCGCTAAGCGTGAGGTCGTGGGTTCGAGCCCCACTTATGTCAAGTGCATGGCCCTGCAAGTTTTTCGGCGCTCGCGCATATGATGTAAATAGTGAAAGTTCTCGTTGGATTCTTCCTATTTCTAATTGTGTGCATGAAACCCGAAAAACCGGCATTCCCAGATGTCGTTAGGTGGCAGCCCCACATCTGAGATAGGTTGCACTCGGCTAATCACCGGATCGACTGAAAAAAATAACCATTACAAGATCAGAAAACAATCACCCCCCAACCCGACGTCGAATCTCCGATTTTCGCAACGGACACGAATTGGTCAATGGAATGTGAGAACCCTAATGGAGCCTTCCAGACTTGCGCAGTTTGAAAAGGAGATGGAAAAAATGCAGATCGCAATTGCTGGCATAACGAGACAGCATAGCTAGGATGGCCTCGGAGTGGAAACCGCAAGAAAGCAGAAGAGTGGGACGCCCCAAGCTAAAAACCTGGCGCCGATCAACATTATGCGAGCTCTCTGACAATAACAATAAAAAAAAAATAAAAAAAAGAACAGCGCAGAATAGGGTCCGGTGGAATGCATTTGTGGATGCCCTAAGCTCCCAAGCGGAGCAACCGGAGAGAAAAAAAAAAAAGAAACGCATGCTGCAAAACTATCGGAGTTTCAACTTTATAACTTATGTGGTTGCACACCTCCTGTGCCTCTGCCCGGCATTCGGGCGTAGCGGACTTTAACTCTTCGGACCCATAACGCGCCCCAAGCTAACCTAAAATATACGATACAGTCGACCGATCTTTATAAAATTGAGTGGATCGCATAAGTTAGCTTAAAAGATAATTTGCATTAAGTCCCCTCCTTGTATCTTAAAAAAAGCAAAGTTAGGCCATTTCCGACTAATCAAAAAAAAAAGGATGTGTCCAAATTTTTAAGACTAGAGCTGACAAAAATGCTTATATCGACTAAGGAGATGATCCTTATCAAGAATATATATACTTAATTGGGACAAAGTAGTCTCTTTCTCTGCGTTGCACTCCTTTGACCAAAATTATGGTTGGGATCCCTCCCTTGCCTGAGCGCATAAGGAGTCCTAGTGGCTCAAGTGGATGTGGGTGACCCTATGGCAAACAAATCGCCGCCCCAAGCTAACCTAAACGCATATCGGGACGGAAAGAATGTTTTCAACAAAGACGAAGTCAGGAGGAACTGGACGGTAGACAACCGATGTGAAAAAAGGAACCAGCGCAGACAAAAAAATTAGAGAGTAAACGGAGGGCACGTTCGTATGGAAAACGATATATTAAGGAAATTTCACGGAGCTTAATTTCATAAGTGCAAAGTTCGGTAGTGGAGTCGTATGAAACAAAAAATTAAAACAATTCACTGATATTTGGTGGAATTCGGCGAAATTGAAGTCTTGGAGACCCTCTACATCCAACTGGAGCCACCATTAAAGATTAAAAATTGAATTCAAAATAAAAATGGGGGGAAGTGAAAGCGTAAATAATGTGAAACCGGACCCACGTTCATTAGTGGATGGAAAATATTTTAGGGAAGGCAAGCAGCTGAAGATTCCCACGCTTGCCAGGCTGCATACTCATTCTCACGATGCTGTTGCGGCCGACCGTTTATTGTGTGGTATTTTTTTTGTTTGTAGATAATAGTTTAGTATTTCTTTTTAATTAATTTTGTTGTTTTAGATATTAAATCAATAAAATTTCTTTTTTTAAGACTGCCTCCTCCTTGGAAAATCACTGACATGTGCTGGCCGGCATAGTGGGAAATTGAGATGACAAATGGCGCCCAAGCATTTTTAATCTTAATCTAAGCGGAGAAGGACCGGTAAGGATCAAAGGATTCTCGGATTATGTTCCCGTGGCATGATTGTAGTATCGAGATCACGCGGTGTCCTTCCGAGCAGCCCACATCTGCGAAATGAATCCTTTTTTGTACAGTTTTGTTTTCTTGTACTTCATTTTCGTTAATATATTTATATATGTATTATAACAGATGAAGTGGCTGTGCTATTCTCATGGAGAGGGACTGAGAGCAAAAAATGCATTAGGGGATTAAAAGTAATTTTAGGAATAAGAAGTAAGTTTAAAAAAAATGTATATGTTAAAATATTTAATTAGACCTTTTTTCCAGGTGCTTTTCAACAAAAATTTGGGTTGGAAGACGAAGATTTTGGCCGAGTAGCGAAGCGGTTTTCTCAGTATGCCCAGAACCGCATTTCAAAGGCTAAGCGTCAAAAATAAGATAATAATTAAAGATTAAAAATGCATAATACATTTACTTTAAGTTGTATATAATAACACATGCCGACAATTTCCAACTTTTTTTTTCCGCTACGCATAATTTTACCTGCTCCATAACCTTTAGGCTTCCCTGAACCAAAGTCCAGAACAAACATAGGTTCTATCACCCACAGTTTCCGCGGTACACCTAATACTGAGCCGCATGATGCAAACTTGAGTTAGGCATGGCGACGTGTAAGATTTGACTATATAGACAACATTCGAAGATGAGAAACTCCAAATTATAATTATGACATAATAATTATGACTGTGATTAAAATGAGTTTGAATTTTTTATGTATCACGCGTTACTTACGCATTCGAATATATAACCGTAATAAAAAAAAAGTTATTTTCTTAAGATTATAAGTTTGCCGCTTCTTGAAATCTGTCGCCCTGTGCCTGAGCACCGAGGGCACCTAGTGTAAATGAAACGCTGCCCGTAGTTGTCGCTGCTTCTTTTGGAGGATCGTCGTTATGCTTGCTGTGTGCTTGCTATGCCCTTTCGCTGTGGCCGGCACCCAATCCGTGCTAGCAGACCAATGGGAGGTGGCACACCTCCTAGGCATACGCTGGACGGGATGCGCTTCCTTGGTGCCTGGCGGCTGGATCAGGGAACGAAGGACCTTCCTACCACACTCCCGGTTGCGTTCGCCATTCGCTTCCAAACACGTGCGTGCCTACGCTCCGCAGGATCTATGGTTTTTCAGAGGTTTGGCTTCGCGCCTTCTTCATTTCAGGTAATTCGCTGGGCGTACGTCCCAGCGAGCTTGTAAATCTCGCTTCCTGCCGTTAATCCTTCATTCGCATCGCATCTTCCGTCGCATTTCCATTGGCGGGATGCCTTTGTTGCCCCCTTTGCCCTTAGCTTGTGCCACCGATTCATAATGTTATTATGAAGGTCACCGGACTTCGCCCAGATACCCCCACGCTACCCCCTTTGTCCGTTCCAAATGCATTTCTTCTTTTCTGCATCTTCTAAAAACAGCCGCGCTGTCGTGGACCGCTACGTTTCCCGCCGTTTCCGCTCTCTCCTACGACATTCGAGCTCGGACTTCTTCAGTGCGCGCAGCCGCGCTGTTCCCCAATCATGCCGTCTATATTTCGAACGCATTTTGTTGAGCTATCAGCGTTTTGATAGCGGCCGAATTAATAGACCAGGTTCCATTTTGCAATTCAATTTATTATGGGTCAATTTAACCCCAAAACAAATTCCGCGGCCGGTCCAAAACAATTCCGAATTACAAGTCATAAAACCTAAGAGCTTGCGCAGAAGCTCCACCAAAGCTCCCAAAGTGCATGCGCTACAAAATAACAACAAAGCGCATGCGAATCTGGGAGAAACAAAGAATATAATACAGCTGATAACGGCCCATTAGTGGACCGCTGCGGCTAGTTACACTGGGAGATTTAAATTGAAATAATTATGTTATTTGATGCTGGCACAAGCCCCAACATCCTCCCCCCGTTGAATTCCATCTTTCAACAAAAAATCCTTAGGGGCATGGGACAGCTTCATCACATAATATTGCTGATGATCTCAAGGTCCATAATTCTCAGTTGCAGGCTGCCGTGTCCATCCAGATCCAGAGAGCGCTCGAGCCAGGCGTCAATAAAGTGGCGAGAGTGGAAGGAAACTTCTTTCCGAAATTGCGCGTAGGCGCACCTTTCGACTGCAGGATCGGGATCCTTCACGGCTGGAGCAGAAGCCACCTTGGCAGCTGCAGACGGCGGCAGCCGCGATGCGGACGACCTCCCCCCATTGGAAGGGTGCAGGCTAGAGTCCAGAATGGAGTCAGACCTGGGCGCTGACTTAATCGGCAACGGTGGCAATAAACCAAATCCCGGGCCAGATGCGGGATTAAGAACAGCAGCTTTAGAAAATCTATCGCAGACAACTGCCAGATGCGATGTGGAAATAGCGACCACGGGGGGAGCGGTGGATAGCAGGGGCACTGATGAGACGCAATTGGACCCGTCCTGGCTATCATGATCGTTGTTCAGGTTTCGCTCCAAGTAAAAATCCTGAAAACCCGATTGGATGTCGCGGTCCAGCGAAGAATCCTGACTGCATGAGCGACGATTTACCAAGAGACCACCATGCACTTTCGTAGCCTCGATGGTTGGTTTTGTCAACGACGGAGCAGTGGGACCAGTGGTGCCGTCGAGACGAGTGGAGTGTTCAGGCACCCTCATGGAGTACCTTGCCATTCCCACCTGAATATCAACGCGCACATCAGCGGCAAGCTGGGAGAACTTTCAGAATAATTCGCTCCCAATTTCGCTAGAGCTCAATCGCTCTAACTCATCCTGGAGTGTGGTGAATTTCTTCCGCAACGCAATTTCCAACGGCTCCAGTATCATGATGGTCAAATCTCCCTTCTGCACTGCAGCCTTGACCTTATTATGCAGGGCTTCCATCTCCTGGTAGGTCACTTCTGCTCTTCGCCGCAACAGCCTTTCCCTGCTTGCAGGAACCGAGGCACTAAATAAGTCTCCAGACTCCATTATGTAATTTGTTTTTGTGCAAGGTGCAATGTAATGGAAACAATAGCAACAAGTTTTCCTTTACAAGGTTTCCTTTAAGCACTTTAATGATCACAAATCAATTAGAGCGCGATCACGTCGGGGTCACCAATGTTGAGCTATCAGCGTTTTGATAGCGGCCGAATTAATAGACCAGGTTCAATTTTGCAATTCAATTTATTATGGGTCAATTAAACCCCAAAACAAATTCCGCGGCCGGTCCAAAACAATGCCGAATTACAAGTCATAAAACCTAAGAGCTTGCGCAGAAGCTCCACCGAAGCTCCCAAAGTGCATGCGCTACAAAATAACAACAAAGCGCATGCGAATCTGGGAGAAACAAAGAATATAATACAGCTGATAACGGGCAATTAGTGGACCGCTGCGGCTAGTTACACTGGGAGAATTAAATTGAAATAATTATAGTATTTGATGCTGGCACAAGTCCCAACACATTTCTTTCCTTCCGTACTTTATAAACACAGCCGCGCTGGTCCGTTCGGAACCGTTACGCCGTTCCACGCCGTATCCCCCTTCTCCTTTGTCCGAGTGCGCAGCCGTGCCAGCCTGTCCCCCGCTGTTGCCCCCCTATTTGCTACCTGTCTTGGCGTGTGGGAGATTTAATCTCCTCACAATGAAGTACATAAGGTGCTCTCAGGATTGTGACACTCATGGCGGAGCTGCTCCAGATTGGAAAAATGAAAGGGATACACAATCTTCGACGACGGGTCCCTGTCCTGATACATCTTCAGTGATAACGCTTGCATGGGCTATCTAAATCCTTGCCACTCCTCGAAGGTGTTGCTTGATCCGGTTAATCGTGGATCACCGATGGTGGATTGGAGTAGTCCCATGGAACCGGTACCACCTATCTCCTTGGGTGACCCCTGCCCTCGTCGACCTTAGTGCACCGTCGCCGGCTGATCTCGGAAGGCGTTGAACTTGGTCTGGCGCCTGAAACAGCGCCGAGTTTATCATTGTCCTCGGAAGGCTGCTCCTACTGACCCTGCGGGAAAGCCCCTTTGCTGATGGTTTTCTTCGCGTAGCCTCTGAGTGCTTCCGCTTCGATGGAGGACGCCAATGCGTGATGCAACTTGTGAAGCTCATCCATCTCTCCTGATGATTCATTATCCAGCCCTGACCCTGCTTGAAAGTACTAGAGTACTGCAGGACTCATGGCCGTGGCACTTCGATTCCGAAGGAATACCACATCCCTTCTTATCTTTCTCCTTGGGTCGACTCGATCCATTTCAATAATTGGCATTTCTTATAACAATATTTCATTTTTTACTATTTTTCACGCGGTTCCCACACGAATAAAAACGGCCCACCTCCCGTCCAACCGACATAACGTACGGCTCGCAGGGATAGATCCGACAAAGTTTGAGAGAAAAGTAAGAGTAAGATATCACGAGGAAGAGTGTTGCACAGATAACGCGTTTAGTATAAAGGATTTTAGGTTGTTAGTAGAGCAAAGTAACAAGATGTGGTAGAGACCATTGTAGTCCGAACATAATACCCTGAACGGATCGTGTTGGGCATATATCGAACTGCAACGGCTGAGAAGTAGAGGACGAAAGTTTCTAGTCCATCTACTAGGAACAATAAAATTTAAGCGTGTTAGTCAATGCTGGCTATCTACATTACTATAGATAAGATTATATAGAAACATGACACCCAGCATCGTTCTACGGTTTGTTAATGATAGTAAGTTGATTAATAAAAGTCTACTATAATAAGAGGGGAGATGAAGATTTGCATCCCAATTAATTCCCCTAAGGGCGTGTGTCAGGAAGTTTTTTATAATGTATAATGTATTTTATATATGTATAAAATGTCATAAGTTTACAATTCGATCCCTTAAGCTTTCTATATCGGATTGAAGTCTAGATTGGACACTGAAGAAGTTGAACTGAAGACAAAGCTTAACGCTCAGCGTACATAATTACAATTGAACCAGTTAAACAAAAGTAAGGGTCCAAAATGTCTGCCTTGGGGTACGCCAGATGTGACGCTCATTAATCGCGAGGTAAAGTCTTTAAAGCAGACACGTTCAGTTCTTCAAGATAAGCAGCTCGAAATTCAGATAAGGAGATCAGTTGGGAATTCCAAAAGGCTGAGTTTAATTCTAAGAAGCGAATGGTTAACAGAGTTAAATGATTTACTAAAGTCAGTGTAAATGACGTATGTTTGTAAGCCATTATGGAACCTATCCGTGACGAAAGATGTTAATAAGTTGGTAGTGGTGAAGCGGCGCTTCTAAACCATGCTGGCACGGTGATATTATTGAATTACATAGGTGTTGCAAATGTAGGGTGATTAATTTTTCAAAAAGCTTTGGAATTTCTGACGATTTAGAAATGCCTCCATACAAATTTTGTTCTTTTTTTATGCAGTATTCCTCTGAAAGATTCCTTCCACATAAGGGGAAAGATCGAAGTCTCAAGAGTTTGAGGAGCGGTTTGCTCAGTGCCTCGGCGCAGTTTAAAACACAGCCTGGTACTCCATCGGGGCCTGGCGAATATACGGGCTTAAACTTAAGAAGATCCGATAACACACCACTTTGGTCAAAAGATGGGCAAAATATATGGTTGCAATGTGGCTTAGCTGGAATGGGGCTAGGTGAATACGTTGTTCGAAAAAACTGTACAAAGAGACGGGCCATTGCCTGATCACTGTTCGCTGATGAGTTTTCAAACGTAAGCAAAGAGGGAAAAAATACATGCTTACAACGCTTAGTGTTTACAAAGTTATAAAACTGTTTCGGATCCTGAGAAAACAGAATCCGGTAGCGGCGAATATAACTCCTATAACATTCTGCGTTATGCATAGTGAAATTGAACCGAGCTACTAAGAATCTTGAAAAGCCGGATTATTTATGTTTATTTCAAAGTCTATTTATCACGTTCCTTAAGTTTAATAGGTGCTTTATATACCAAGGCGGATTATTTGAAGCGGTATCCGTATATTTCCACGGCACGCAAGTGTCGAAAATTATGTTCAAAGCGTAATAAAATTTTTGTAAGGCAATGTTTATATCTTCACATGCTACTAGATCGGACCAGTCAAAATTCAAAAATACCACAGGCCAACAGCAAAAAGTCTTCACGCATAATTTCACTTTATGCTTCCCTAAACCAAAGTCCTGAACAAACATCACCCACAGTTTCCGCGGTACACCTAAGAGAAAAAATTGATCAAATTTTACCATATATTGAATTATGTAGGTCATATGATTGCGTTGACCCATCATTGTTTTTAGTACATATAATTTATTAAATGTATGTGTACCAACTAATGTAAAAAATTATATCAAGCAGTTACCATATCTTTGGAATACTCATCTAAAGTTGAAATGTCCGATTTCTACATTTATTTGTGTGCTTTTATGATTTTTCTTCAAACATTTTCCTATGGAAGATTTTTATACCCTTGCAGAGGGTATTATGATTATGTATGAAAAGTGTGCAACGCAGTGAAGGAGACATCCCCAACCCTATAAAGTAAATATATTCTTGATCAGGATCACCTCCTGAGTCGATATAAGCATGTCCGTCTGTCTGTCTGTCTGTCTGTCCGTTTCTACGCAAACTAATCTCTCAGCTTTAGAGCTATAGAGTTGAAACTTTGCACACATCCTTCTTTTTCTTGCATGTAGTGTATAAATCGGATCGGCCGGGATCGGTCGACTATATCCTATAGCTGCCATATAACTGATTGATTGGAAATGTCATAACTTTCGTGTTTTTTAAGTTAGAGAGTTGGGACTTTCCACACATGTTATATTTGGTCATAATATCTTGTGTACAAAAATCATAAGGATCGGACGACTATATCCTATAGCTGCCAAAGAACGATTTGAATTGGCATAACTTTGGTGATATTAGGTTAAGTTAGAGTTAAGTTAGAAAGATGGGACTTGGTACAGATTCCATTTTGGGCAATCTAATCTGTTCTGCGAATTTTCATAAGGATCAGCCGACTATATCCTATATCCGCCATATAACTGAATGATCGGAAATGGCACAACCTTAACTGTAAGGGTATATCAACTTCGGCTCCGCCCGAAGTTAGTTTTCGACTCGAAATAATTTTATTGAATTTATTATAGTTAGTTTTGGCTTGTTTTGAACATTAGCCCCTATTCTGCATTAGCATGGGTTGCAATTAGCTTTTGGTACCCAGTCAAAGTCAGTGGTTGTTTTTTTTTTATGGAAGAGAGAAGTTGACTAAGTTTCCCCTTCCGTTTTTATCAGGGATTAGATTATTCCTTCCCCTTTTGTGGGTTTTCGAAGTAGTGAATGCACTTGAAAATTCCTCTCAATTTCATTAGCTTTTTTGTGTACCTTTTTCATTAGCGTACAAATTAGTGTTTTTTCTTTAGCGTTCCCTGGCGTCTGGTCAACATCAGAGATGAACTGTTTTTGTTTCCACAATTAGTCGGGGACGAGGACAACCCTTGATAACTGTGAGGCGCTCGACCGCAGTTAGTTAAACATGATTTTCTTTTTATGTGTAACGCGGAACCTGTGGGTGATGGAACCTATGTTTGTTCTGGACTTTGGTTCAGGGGAGCATAAAGGTTATGGAGAATTTGAAATTTTGCATGGAGGAAAAAAATTGGAAATGATTGGCCTGTGTAATTTATTCAGTTTAGTAAAGTCATCCTTACGAAAAAACGAACTGTATAAGATTTAAGTGGGGGCTTAAGGTCAATAAAAGTATTAGTTTCAATTGAAACGTTGATCAAGAGTGGGATGATATAGATCCTCCGGATTAGAAAGGGGCGAAGTTCTGGAAAAAGTAATTCCATTTTTTCTGAAATGGTCTGAAATGAAACACAAGTCCAACAGCCGACCTAATGAATTTCTAACGTGGTTAATTTGACCAAGTGAGGGAAATCTCGAAATAATACATAGGTTAGGTTAGGCTAAGGCGATGATGCTAGGGGGTCATAGAAGACCCCCCGCTTCCACTTGAGCCGCTAGGGCTCCTTGGGTTACCGCTGGGGCAAGGATTTCACCTTTCAAGGGTTCCATTGATCTGTCGTCTATTCCAAGTCCCGTCAGTGCATCAATGATTGAGCACGGCAAGATGTTGTTGAAGGCCCCTTTTATGTCTAGAAAAGCAACCAGTGCGTATTCCTTAAAGTTGATCGCTCGCTCGGCGATCATAGTGATTTCGTGCAGGGCTGTTTCTGTTGATCGGCCCCTTTTGTAAGCATGCTGAGAGCATGAGATGTCCCTTGGGTTAATGGTTAGTTGGAGATGGAGACTCAAGAGTCTTTCCATAGTCTTAAGGAGGAAGGATGAAGGAGGAAGGGTGCAGTAGGATGGTTTGCCCGCCTTGGGTATGAATACAACCTTCGTGCACAGCAACGCCTTTGGTACCATACCAGTAGTGAAGACTGTACTGAAGATTTTCTTGATCCATTTCCTTAGGTTAATACTGGCCCTGGATAACTGAGCCGGTATAATACCGTCTGGGTCCGGAGATTTGAAGGGTTTGAAGCTTTCTATTGCCCACTTAAGATTTCTGTCACTATGTAGGTAGTTAAGTAAGCCCTGATGGCCATGGCTACGCATCCCCTGGGTTGTTTCTTCCGATGAGCAACCCGGGAAGTGTGCGTTGATAGGGGTCTCCAGGGATTCCTGGCTTGAGGTTGTCCACCGCCCATCCGAGTTCTTAATATAACCTACGATAGGGGCTGTAGTAGAGAGAATCTTTCTTAGGCGGGCGGCCTCTGATGTCTCCTGGATATTGGTGCAGAAATTGGCCCAGGCAACCCTCTTTGCCTTATGCAATTCTTCTTATACCGCCTGAGTTCAGCTTTATAAGCCTCCCATGCGTCGTCTGTGTTGGTACGGTGCGCGTGGTTAAAGGCCCTACGTGCATTTTTCTTGAAGGGGGCTAGCGACGAGGTCCACCATGGAGGCTTCTTCGATCTGCTGCTACCTAATCTTTTTTTGGGGCAGGCCCTATGGTATGCTTTTGCGCTCGTCGCATTAAGCTTTCCTACCATGGCGTTGAGCCCCTCGCAGGTCTCGATAGTCTCTGAAGGTGGTTCACCTAGGGATCTATCGAGTATCTTTTTATAGAGCTCCCAGTTTGCCATCCTAGGATTACGAACTGCTTGCTTGGTGAAGTTTACAAAACTAACGGCTACCTCAATGTATGGGTGGTCTGAAAAGGAGTGTTTATCTAAGACTCTCCAGCTGGTGATTGCATCAGCCAGGGAGTGCGAGAATAGTGTAATGTCAAGAACCTCTCTCCTGTTCTTGACGACGAAGGTGGGTTCTGAACCTCTGTTACCCACTAGAAGCTTAGAGCTGAGTATAAAATCGAAGATTGACTCACCCCTCTCATTTGTGTCCGTGCTTCCCCACTGACTATGATGAGCGTTGGCATCGTATCCTATTAGTAGGTCGATTTTCCTCCTCTCGCTGTCTTCTGCCTAACTAGCAAGTGCGGTGGGGGTCCTGTTTGGTCATGACCCATATACGCCGAGCATATTCTTAGATGGCCGCCTTGGCCTTCTATCGATGCGGCTACATGGTCTTCATTGCTGAAATTTGGTAGCAAGAAAATGTTTAGGCTCTTTTTTGCGAGAATGCATGCTCGCTTTTTACCTGTTACATCGGCTGTGTACAGCCTGAAATCCGACGCCCCCAAACCGAGAATCCTGTCTCCATGGATCCAGGGTTCTTGGATGAGGGCCACGTCAGCTCCACTCTCTGCGAGATGGAGCAGAAGGGTGGCGGATGCCACCTTACTGTGATGGAGATTTATCTGCAGGAATGTCAGAGACATCCTTTAGATTCTCCACCACAGTAACCTCAGCCTCGGTGTCGGAGCCTAGCAGTGAGTCCTCCTCCATGTCGACTCCCCCAAGAGCCCTTGCCAAGTCACTTTCCTCTGAGGTGTACCCTTCCAGAATGTCCTCCTCCACATCTGACATACCTTCTGGGCGGACCTCTTCGGTCGGTTCCCCCAAGTCTAGCTCTTGTGCGTCTGTCTCCAAGTCGATGCCTCCTGGCTTATTCTTCGCATCCGACTTGTAGATCCTCACTGCTACGGGCTCGAACCCGTACTTAATACGGCTACCAGCACCCTCCAGAATCCTAGCAGTCTCCTCATTTAGAGTGAGGACGACCTGCCCTTTTAATTCCACTGCTTCCTCCACCTTGGCGACTCTCCAGTCCGACTGTGGGATTGCACATTTTGAGCATGGCCAGTATGGTAGCAGGGTCCGCCGGCTTCTCTGTCAGCCATACGCGGGCCCTCGGTTCGCTGGGGATCTTGTCCCAGTCCACCGCCTCCAGTCTGGCTCTTGGGTAAACCTCTCCAAGTGAAGCAATCATGCGCTTGTAGAGGCTTACAGACCTCGCATCTTGGCACGCTATCACCTTGATGCTACCTTGGTACCACCCTGCGTCTTCGCAGTCCGATGGAGGTCCTCCGTTCTTGAGCATTTCCTCCATGATGTACCTCGTTCACCACCCTCCGCCAAAGCTCCTTGGGAATCAGGCCATCTTTGGAGCCGTTGTCAACGACCCCAATGATGGTCCTGCCCTTAGTAACCTCTGCGAAGGATCTGTTACTCTGTTGCGTCTGCACCTTTTTTTTCTTTGCTAGGGGCGCTCCACCGTCCGTCGACCTCTGCCTCTTCGCACTTTGTGCTCTATCTTTGGCAGAGTCGCCTACTTCTGTCGGCTTCTTCGGATCCAGTCTCACTCCCGCTTTTGCTGGCTGAAAGTCAGGCAGGATTTCCCTCGCCCACTTTATTATCTCAGCCTGGTCGGGGTTGGATTCCGCCGATGGGTCTGCCCTCATCAGAATGAAGGCCTCTCTCCTCCTATCCTTGTAGAAGCCCTTCCGCTGCAAGGTGCCAGCAGTCGCCGGACCGGGGCCTTCCTTAGGGATGCCGCCGTTGCGAGAGGAGCTCGACCCTGGGGTCTTGCCCCCCACACCGTTCGGTGGTCTCATAGTGGGCCCCGTTTTGGTGGTCGGTGCCTTGGCATCTCCCCCTACACCGGCGCACCTCGCCTCCGGACGTTGTCCCTCAGTGGGGAGCTTCGCCATCCCAGCATCTCTTTGGCCTCTATCTGCCTTGTAGATTGACGGATCCATGATCCCATTTCCGGACTTTCTTGGGGAGTTCCGTTCTCCACTATTTTTATTTATATTTTTGTTTGAATTCATACTTGGACCCACGAGTAGGCGGGAAGGGGTTCGTCCATCATGACATAGCCCGCTTATCATGATAAGCCTGATTGAAACTGAGGGGTCGGCCGGTCCCCCAGAGTCCGCATATTAACGTCCGTGCACCCCCCCCGGACATGCATCCCTCGGCATATGCTGTTCCACCTTGGATTGGGGTGATTTGAGGAAGGGAGTGTTCTTCTCCCCGCCCGACTACGATCCGCCAGCGTCCTCGGCAGAGACATGACCTTACCGGGACCTGTTACCAGCCGCCCTCACGTGGAGAGTATAGTCGCACTACCAGCGGTTTACACAGTTACGGCACATGAAATCATGCGTTTCTCCCCCTGTATTAGCCGTTGGCTGACGGCCAAATAATACATAAGAAAAAACAAAAAAGTAAAGCTAACTTTGGGCGGAGCCAAAGTTGATATACCCTTGCAGCAGCTTTGCTTGGCTGATCCTTATGAGAATTTCACTATCGAATAAATTTTTGAATATAATGTTTGAAACAGCCCCAAACATCTTTAAAAATTGCATGGTTGTGCCATTTCCGATCGTTCAGTTATATGACAGCTTTATAATATAGTCGACCGATCCTTATGAAATTTGGCAATATAATATATATTAAACTGAAAATTGAAACTTAAAGGGATGGGAATAAACTAACTCAGCAGGCGACATTTTGAATTGAAAATTTGTGGGTTTTACTCTATTTTCCCTTCGATTTAACCGTGCTTACTTTAAACGTGCTCTGCTGGCCACATAAAGGTGCATTTCTGCTTTCTGGAAATTTGTGGAAATTTCTCTTCTGGCTGACACTCTTGTTTATACTCTAACCTTATACCAGAAGCTGAATCCGAAGACTTAATTTTGTGATTTAACTGATTAGTGCTAGAAAAGAAGACAGCTGACAGTCGATGATTAGGGGTTAGTACGATAGACTAGGAGGAGGAGACTTTTTTAAATTAAATAAATTGAGACGAAAATACCATTTGTTGTGTTTTTTCAATTTAACCCAAAAACCGCAGCCGATCAAAACAACAAATAAATTAAACGAAGCTGTGAAAAGGTCACTGACTAACTTCAAATGGATCGTCTTCATACTGAAGCAGATGAATACGCTCACGGTACACTTGATGGGAGCCGTATTTTGAGACTCCGCCTTGTAGAAAAATGGTCCCTGTTACATAAAAGCATAGAAACCCTTCGACTTTTTCGGTCGGAAGATCGAAAACAACCCGATTACTCAAATAGGCTCTTCACTAACAGGAAGAAAATGCACAGTTGAGGTACATCCAAAATCTTTCGCCAACAATCACAAAGAATCCCCTGTGGAGGGCCACCCAAATCTTAGCGCCCCAATCGAAACGACCACCCCGATAAGAAACTCTTCGGGATGCTGGGTTCGCAGCGACGAAGACCGAGCTGAAACATTCGCTACACATCTCCAAAGTGTCTTCCAGCCAAACCCTGCCTCAAAATCATTCCTCCTGTCAGTCATTCAACCAGAGGCTACCCCTCAGCCAACAGCACCTTCACTCCGGACGAACGAAATCGAAAAAGTCATAACGAAAAATAATTGGATGTCGTCCATTAAAATACAACGCTGAGTTCCGTAGTCTTCCATCGTCGCGATTAGAAACGAACATGTTAAATCGAGCAGGATAGTCTTGAATCCAGGATAAGGCAACCGAAGAGTCACACCAACAATCATAATCTCCGTTATAGGTCCCATGGTCAGCAACTTTAGCCATCAGCCTTGCTAGTAACTCAACCCCAGATAGTTCCAGCTTCGGTATAGTCTGAGCCTTTATGGGCGCCAATCGAGACTTTGAGGATAACAGTCGACCATCAGAGCCTACCAAGACTTAAAGACAAGCTCCATACGCATCCCATCTGGCATCACCCTATCTTTCTTGGCAGGGAATGGCTAAGCCAGGAAAATTAATTCGCTAAGTTTGACCAAAACCTCAATTGGGTTGGGAAACCCAAAACCTCAATTGGAACTGACCCTAAGTTTTGCTTTAATTAGCCAACTCACACTCTGTGAAAGGCTGGTTCTGCCACAACCACGTTGCCAACAAGGTAAAAAACCTTGCTATACGATAAAAAACCGATAACTGGAGGTCTGATCGAAAAATTTGGAACAATGAAACAGATTGAATCGCCTGTTGATTGGCGGTTTGCGAGTTTTAATTAAAAAAAAAACCCAAGAAAATAAATTTTTGTGTAAAAGTGGCTACAAATTGTGAATTTTGAAAAAATTATTTCCACTGAATTGGAATTTTATTAACCAGTATAATATTTTATAATATAAGGAGCATTAATTGACAGCACACGAATCAAACGATAAAATTTTAATAAATATGATCAACTATCTTTAATATTCGGCAGACTATTTACAGAGCGATGTCAATTCTTCTTGTTCTTTTTGCGAGAATAGGCGTCCATTCAGCCGTTCCTCTCCAGTCCAGTTGCGCAAGTAAGTTTTTAACCTTTGCAAATTGGATAAGGATCGTTCCCTAGAGGCAACTGTGACCGGTAGTGTCCCACAAACTTGAAGAATCCAATATATCTGGCTGTAAAATTCTTCGTATTTGGCCGTTCGTTGGCAGGAATGTTTGAACAGAACCTGGAATAAAAAATGAATGAATAAATCGAATATACCCTTTTTTTAACTGCGAACAACTGATGATTACCTTTTTCACAGCTTGATGTCTAAGTGCAAGTCCTCCGTGGACCCGGTGATGTCGTTCGGCCATTTTTCTTTAAAAACATGGGCGGTTTCTTTTATTTCCTCTTCATCGAGTTCTGCGCATTTGGCTGGAATGATATTTTGTATCATTGACAACAGTGCTCGATGTTCGAGAAATCTCGTGTCCAGTTCTTCCAAATATTTATCCAAAAATGGAATAAATATCGATCTTCGATAATATTCTTCAGCACTTCCAAAATAGTTGTCACGGATGTTTTGACGTCCTACTCGCCAAGGAACAGTTAGCTCGATACCAATCTTCACAGCTATTTGAGTCGCTGACTGGAACATATCCGAAAATTTTTCGTCAGCCCTGGCATGCATCTCCTTTATTTCTTAGTGAACATTGTTCGCATATTGTATTATGTTCTCATTAACTTAAATCAAAATCTTCTTTTCGCAAATTCTGGCTCAGGTTCTTCTTTAAGCTGAATACCGGGTTCATTACTACCAATGAAACAATGAATTGCGCTGTTTGGATGGAAGCGAGGAAGCTGTTTAGCTGTGCTCGTTGTTGTTTTGTTGTTTGGTTGTTTTTGATCTCAGCTCATTTATTCTTCAAGCGTCAAGCGTGAATTCCAGTGCTTCATGAAACAATCCCAGAGAAGAAAGATGTTCGACCCAACGCGTTTCAAAAATTTCCAATTCGTGTTTGAATCTGCGCAATGTAGCACGCATGGGTAATTGCCAGATTTAGGTTGTGATTGGCACAATGAAAATAAAGAGCATCTGAACATGTCTCTTTTACAATAGCTGCACAGCCTTTCAACTCTCCACTCATTGCTCTCCAGAAAATAAACCGTTTAAATCCTTGTTTTACGAATTTAAAGCTTTTATATAGTTTTAGAGCTCCTATATTTATAAATCCATTTCTGGAATTTGTTTAATTAAAATTTTCAAAGCCCTATTCAATTCAACTTGGTTTGGGTTTTAAAGACTCTTTTCAAATTTAATTAAAATCATAGCTTGCAAATAACTGTTAACCGATTCGTGCCGTCTCAAAATAAGTGTTTGTCACTGAGACTTTGAGCAAAAAGTCTGAGAGCAACCGATTGAGTTGCTCGTATACAAATTTTGCTCGCGCTCAGTCGAAGAACACTTTTTTCTGTTTTTCGTTTGGTCTGCTCATTCTAGGACCGTTTGCTTGCGTTCGACGATTTAAAAAGTCTTTTGTGCATGTATGTGTATGTGTATGTGTATGTGTATGTGAAGTTTCGTGGGCTCAACCTGTCAATTTGCTTTGCAAATATCTCGTGTGAACAGTGATTCATCAAATTTATTGAAAATGGGACGAGAAATTAATAAAAAAAAGTGCATCAATTTTTTATATTTAATTATATATATTAACTTATATTTTTTATATTAGATGTTAAGCTTAACTCAAATTAAATGAATTAAAAAAAAAAAAACTATTCATTATACCCTTGCAGAGGGTATTATAATTTTGGTCAAAAGTGTGCAACGCAGTGAAGGAGACATCTCCGACCCTATAAAGTATATATATTCTTGATCAGGATCACCTCCTGAGTCGATATAAGCATGTCCGTCTGTCCGTCTGTCCGTCGGTCCGTCTGTCTGTCGGTTTCTACGCAAACTAGTCTCTCAGTTTTAAAGCTATCGAGTTGAAACTTTGCACACATCCTTTTTTTCCTTGCAGGTAGTCTATAGACTATAAACTATATAGACTATATCCTATAGCTGCTATATAACTGATTTATCGGAAATGCCATAACTTCGTTGTTTTTTAAGATAGAGGGTTGGGACTTTTCACACATGTTATATTTGACTAACATATCTTATGTACAAAATTTCATAGGGCCGATATCGGCCGACTATATCCTATACCTGTCATACAATGATCGGAATTAGCATAACTTTGGTGTTTTTTAAGTTAGAAAGATGGCTTGGTACAGATTCTATTTTGGACAAAATAATCTGATTTGCCAAATTTCATAAGGATCGGCCGACTATATACGATCTGCTATATATCCAATAATATAAAATGTGTGGCGCCACCTAGCGGAATGTGACTCAACTGCAAGGGTATATAAACTTCGGCTCCGCCCGAAGTTAGCTTTCCTTTCTTGTTTTTTAATTAAAATAATCAATATATTAGTTTCAAATTGAAAAAAATTCACGTTTAAAATTTTAAGAAGTTTTTTCGTTAAAATTGCATGTACCATGTACCACTGTGTAGCGAAACGAAAACAAATTATTGAAAAGACTTTTTGCGCAGACTTTTTCAGTCAATCGGTCTTTTTCTGAGTCTCTCTCCGCGAGCTTCACTCGAATCTCTCATTGAGCGATGTTTGGTAGACGAGAGTTTCATGATTGGCTCATCGTATACTTTTTTCATCGCATCCTATTTTTGGTTGCTCTCGCGAACAGAACTTAAGCAAAAAAAACGGCTAACAGTTATTTGCAAGCTATGATTAAAATCCGATTGGATCCGATGTACCAACTTGTGATGTGGACAATTTAATTTATATGGTTTAATGAGTGGTTAAACTTGGGTACTTCTCATAGCTAGCAGTACGCAATTGTAGGAAACCGAACTGGGTGCGCACCCCCTGCAGGGAACGTTGAAACTAGGGAAGGACTAAACGCCATGCTGGGGACGCTCACGGCGGCCTATAGTAAGTGGGCAACAGCAGGTAAAAGAAGGTATCATATTGGTCCTCATCGCTGGCACCCTTTAAGAAAAAGGCCCGCAGAGCATTTAACTTCGCTTTCAAAAAGAACACAGAAGATGCTTGGGTGGCATACAAATCAGACCTCAGGCAGGACCACAAGTCTGGGCGGGGCAATGAAGAATTCCTGAGCCAGTTTCTGCTCTAACATTCTAACATCCATAAGATGCCTCTCGCCTGAGAAAGATCCTCTCAAATACAGCGCCAAATGTTCCTTTTAAAAAGCTAGGCGTACTCTCGCCTCGGGCAAATAAGAATGTGTTTGGAATTAATCCATCCATGTCAAAACTCGTTCTGTTCACCAGGAAGTATAAAATACCAAATTTAAAGGTTCTTAAGCTATTAGGGAAAACTCTTACCCTCAGAGGTACCTAAATCCCGCTAGACAGGAAACTGTACTGGAAGCTTAACACCGATGATAAAGCAAAAAAAGCGGCAACCGTGCTGTATACTTGTCGAAAGGCAATCATTAGACCGATTGCTGGTCTGGTGGGCCGCACTGGTGAGCTCCTCTTGCATTTAGGAATATGCAGCGTATATGCAGATTGCAGAGCTAGCCTTCGCACCACACCAAGTGACGCCCTAGACTTACTACCAGTGGAGATCGACAACAAAGGCTACAAGACAGGGAATTATGGAAAAAAAAGGAATCCGATTCATAGAGGAATGGAATCACAAATTCCGGGACCAGTGGGTTCCTTATAAATTTAGAGATGGCTCGAAGTTGAACGGCTCAATGGGTTGCGGTTTCTACTTTTGGATGGCGAGCGTCTTTTTTTTTAGTGAGTCCTTCAGAGTCCCAGATGACTGTAATGTTTTCCAGGCGGAAGTCATCGCCATTATGGAAGAATTCTAGTCCCCAATACCTGTTGGCAATCGTGATACAATACGCATTTTCTTAAATAGTCTCAGGCACTAAGGCCTAAGGCACTTGAGGCTTTTCATCCAACTCAAGAACAGCAATTAACTGTCGCAGATTACTTAACGAGATGGCGGAGCAGTTTGATATGCACCTTATATGGTGTGGTGCACTCGCTCTAGGAAAATATCCACAGAATTAATTTCCCCTAATAGGCCAGACTGCAATCTAGCAATTAAGGTAAACACAGGCAATTTACTGATAGGTACGCATGCCGCAAAACTATCGGAGTTTCAAATTTATAACTGATGCGGTTGCACACCTCTTGTGCCTCTGCCCGGCATTCGGGCGTAGCGGACTTTAACTCTTCGGACCCATAACGCGCCCCAAGCTAACCTAAAATATAGGATACAGTCGACCGATCTTTATAAAATTGAGTGGATCGCATAAGTTAGCTTAAAAGATTTGCATTAAGTCCCCTCCTTGTATCTTAAAACAAGAAAGGAAAGCTAACATCGGGCGGAGCCCAAGTTTATATAGGAGCCCTTGCAGTTGAATTGCAGTCCACTAGGTGGCGCCACGCATCTTATATTATTAGATATATAACGGATCGTATATAGTCGGCCGATCCTTATGAAATTTGGCATATCGAATTAATTTGTCCAAAAAAAAACCCATTGAAAATCCCTTCTAACTTGAAAAACAACGAAGTTATGGCATTTTCGATTAATCAGTTATATGGCAGCCGATATAGACGGCCGATCCTTATGAAATTTGGCAGATCGTATACGTGTGCCCAAATTAGAATCCATAGAAAGTCCTATCCTTCTAACTTAAAAAACAACGAAGTTATGGCATTTCCGATCAATCAGTTATATGGCAGCTATAGGATATAGTCGACCGATCCCGGCCGTTCCGACTTATATACTGCCTGCAAAGGAAAGAAGGGCGTGTGCAAATTTTCAACTCGATACCCTTTAAAATGAGAGACTAGTTTGCGTAGAAACGGACAGACGGACATGCTCATATCGACTCAGGAGGTGATCCTGATCAAGAATATATATACTTTATAGGGTCGGAGATGTCTCCTTCTCTGCGTTGCACACTTTTGACCAAAATTATTATACCCTCTGCAACGGTATAAAAATTAGAGAGTAAACGGAGGGCACGTTCGTATGGAAAACGATATATTAAGGAAATTTCACGGAGCTTAATTTCATAAGTGCAAAGTTCGGTAGTGGAGTCGTATGAAACAAAAAATTAAAACAATTCACTGATATTTGGTGGAATTCGGCGAAATTGAAGTCTTGGAGACCCTCTACATCCAACTGGAGCCACCATTAAAGATTAAAAAATTGAATTCAAAATAAAGTGAAGTGAAAGAGAAGGGGGGGAAGTGAAAGCTTAAATAATGTGAAACCGGACGGCAAGCAGCTTAAGATTCCTCCGCTTCCCAGGCTTCATACTCATCCTCACGATGTATCTTCCGTCCCCGAATGTATCTACCCGTTCTGCCTACTGGTGTGCTCATGTGAATTGCTTTCGTGGAGAAAAAACAAAACACTGCGATATAAGCCTTGTCGGGTCGTTTGCCTCGAATCTTATGATGAATCCATATGGGACCGCAGTAATCTACTCCATAGTTATAAAACGGGTGAGCCTGCGTAACTTTTTCGGCTGGTAAGTTTTCCATAATTTGGCTCAATAATTTGGGCTTGACTCTGGTACATTGCCCGCAGTTGTGTACAATGCTTTTTGCCATTATTTTGTTATTGATGATCCAATATTGTTTGCGAGCAATGTCACGCAAGGCTTGGGCACCGCAAAACATGTTGGTCTCATGCAGTTCTTCTAGGATCATTTTTACAATTGTATAATTTTAGGGGAGCAAAACTGAATTTTTTACATCATTTGACAGGTTTGACAGGTCATTTGACAAGCGGAGCTAATGATAAAAGAGAACTCCTTATAAGAGGAATTCTGAAAAAAAATGGTGGCCAGGGCGGGCCACCATATCACAACAACGTAGAACAGAATTGGTCTAATGATTGACATTTAACCATCTAACTATTTTTCGAGACATACCCCATTTAGAGCTAATGATAAAAAAGAACTCCTTATAAGAGGAATTCTGAAAAAAATGGTGGCCAGGGTGGGCCACCATATCACAACAACGTAGAACAGAATTGGTCTAATGATCGACATTTTGCCATCTAACTATTTTTCGAGACATACCCCATTTTAGCCCTGCAGCCTGCCGACAAGTATAAAGCGGTTGCCGCTTTGTTTGCTCTATCATCGGTGTTAAGCTTCCAGTACAGTTTCCTGTCTTGCGTAATGCCTAGGTATTTTGTACTACCACCGTGTTTGCCCTAAGAGTTTCGGAAGCCTCTTGGTATTTTATACTTTCTAGTAAACAACGCGTTTGGTTTTAGATAGATTAATATTCCAAGCCGATTCTAATTTGCCAAAGCCGAGGGTATTCCTAGCTTTTTCAGGGACATTTGGCGATGTATTTGAGAGGAACTTTCTCAGTCGAGAGGCCTTTGATGTATGTTAGGATGTTAGAGTAGAAACTGGCCCAGGAATTCCTTTTTGCCTTGCGTAGTACTTTATTGTATCGCTAAGGTCTGTTTTTAAGGACTCCCAAAAGCCTTATGTGTTCGTTTCGATGGCGATATTAAAAGCTCTGCCAGTCTTTTTCTTAAAGGGTGCTAGCATTGAGCACCACCATGGTGGCTTCTTATGGTAGTTCCGGGCGCAGGGCGCAGTGAGCGCTTCCACCATGGAGTTAAATCCTTTTCTGATTTCAACACTTCTTGCAAAGAGTTCCTTCAAGAATCATGAAGCGCCCGTGTCTGCGCCTTCTTCTTCTTTGCTTTGGGCAATCCACATTCAGTTGACGTCCGTGACCTCTGTCTGCCTTAAAAGTCGACGGATCATTGATCTCATTTTGGACTTTCTTTGTAAATTCTCCACATTTGACTTTTTGTTCATTTGTTTATTAGATATGATAGTTAGGTTTACAAATCTAGAACTAAAAAATATAACCACTTATATACAAACTAGCACTCGGCCGCAAAACGCTTCGGAAAACAAACGCCTCCATTAGGTTAAGCTATACTTTGGAATAAGGAATAAGTGACTAAGGATTGGAGCGAACACTTGAGTTTCCCCAACTGTTGAATATCAAGGAAAATATAATCAAAAAGCTTGTAGCGCTACATTTTGGTGACCCCGACGTGACCGCGTCCGAAGTTCAATCAGTTTAATTGCCCCAGAAACTGAAAAAACTGCGTGATACTAAAAACAAAAGAAAAAACAAACATTTCTTGGTTTTCGTTTTGCATCACTCGCGCTGGAAATTTACGATATGAAGTCTGGATGTGAAACCATTGCATCTGCTGCCGCAAGCCGGGAAAGGATGCTGCGGAGAAGAGCAGAGGTGACCTGCCAGGAGATGGAGGAATTAGGATGGCACCATTATGGCGCCGGAGTCAGTGGAGAAGCGTTTTAATGAGCGGTTCACCGCACTTCAAGAATAGTTGGAGGAGCTTAATTTTAGCGAGATCGGGAGTGAGCTGTTTTGGAGATTCTCGCAGCTGGCGACTGATGTGCAGGTGGACATTCAGGTGAAAGTTGCCAAGCGCTCCATGAGACTCGCTGCCCACTTCACACTTCTCGATGGTGCCGGTGTCTCACCCATGCCATACAAGCCAGCCCCCTCCTTGCCACCGTTGCCGATGCCAATATTCAGCGGCGGCAATGTCGACAGGCCGGATTTCTATGCCCTTTTTAAAACAACGATTGACAGGAATCCTCACCTAACAAAAATGGTAAAGCTAAGGTGGCTCACTTCATGCCTGCGGGAGTCAGCCTTGGAGAAGGTGAAAGCATTGGAAATTACTGACGCGAACTACGATGTGGCCCTTGACCTATTGCGCAATCGTTTTAGTAATCGGCGTTTAATTTTTCAGTCTCACATCAATGCGATCCTGCAGCTTTGTTTGGTCCATCCAGGGTCAGTTGCTACCTTGCGGGAGCTATCGGATCGGTTCAATGGGCATATGCGGGCTCTCATGAGTTCCGGATCAGCTGCCGAGATCCAAGGATGCTTGCTCATCCAGATTGTCCTTCAATAGTTGGATCGTGCCACAAAAGCCAAGTGGGAAGACACTCTCGCCGGAAACAACGACAGCCTTCCGTCTTGGGAGTCCATGATTATCATGATTATCAAGGCCCGTCCAGCTCTATGCGCCCTGTGTGGTGTTTTGGCGCACGCGCTTCCTACATGTCCAAGCTTCATTGCCTTGCCAATTAGTCAACGGTACGACAAAGTCCGATGGCTGACCCGCTGTTTTGTATGTTTGGAAGATGGCCATTTTGCACGCGGATGTTCAGCTTCCCGTTGCCCTACCGACATCATGCCTCGTTGGACCATTACAGGCAGCTGTCCAGCTCTAACAATTCCCCACCAGCACGAGGCTTGGTTTCCACCAATGCACAGTTGTTGCGCTCATAGGCCATAATTAAAAAAATCGGCAGAACAGAAAATTGGCGAAAAGTAATCAAACTGTCTACACAATGTCCAAGTTTCTCAATGGAAAACCAATGATTTGTGGAAATCTAATGGGACTTTCTAAAAATAGAATGCAAAGCTTGAACACGTGTTTAGTTTTGCAGCGCAGCGGTGTTAAGTTAAGTTATAATGGTGGCCTGTTTCTTCGGTAAAACCGGTGATGTGGCGACAGTTCCGCTTGAGCAAGGAGAAATTCGAAAAACGAACAAGAGAAGACGGATCATTCTGCACCATGACAATGTGAGCTCTCACACATCAGCTCAAACCAGCGCCTTTTTGACCGGCCAAAATGTCGATTGATGGGTCATCCGCCAATCAGCCCTGACTTGGCACCCAATGACTTCTTTTTATTCCCGCACATCAAGAGAAAAATGCGTGGTCAACGATTTTCGACACTAGAAGATGCTGTTAAAGCGTTCAAAAACCATGTTTTGTAGGTGTCTCAATTGGAGTGGACAAAGTGCTTCGACAATTGGTTTGAGCGCATGCAAAAGTGTATAAGTCTTGTTGGATTATACTTTGAAAAACAATAAAACCATTAATCATAAATATTCGCATTTTTAGTATAAGGCCAGAAATATATGTAGCAACCTTCGTATAATCATTTTTTATGATTTTTATTTTTTCGCTCAGAGAATAATTATTATTTTTTTTGGTTCAGAAAATAATAATTACTATGAGAATTTTAAATTAAAACTAATAATGATTACGGTCCCTGGCATTTAAGCATTGAACACCATTGTTTTTAAATTGTGATAGGTGACGATAAGATCTATATCAAATGTAATATATAAAATTCTCATGACACGTCTACATCTATACAACATCTATTTTTTAATTTGAAATTTGGTCTCTCGCCTTCGCCGTTAATTTATCAACTACGAGTATCAATCGATCAGTTATCCCCGCTCCAGTTGTCATTCCGGTCCCCTATTTTACTCACTATACATTTTTTAGTCATTTTGTATTGTGTACATTTGTAGCAGTGACGGTTATACATATTACTGTCGCAATGCCAAGAAAAGGCAAAGGGGACAATTTGAGTCGTCAAACGGTCAAATCCACAACTGCGCGAGATAAAAGAGCACGAAGATCAGGCGAACACATCGAAGAAGATAATGCAAATGCGCGTGTGAGCATGGCGCAGTTACGTCAATCAGAATCGCAAGAGGCACGAGATGAACGTAATCAAGAATGACAACTGCAACGAAGAGAAGCACGCAGATTCATAGTTAATCGACTTAGAGGAATTGACCAACAACGCCAACAAGTTCATCGAGCATTTACATCAGGGGCATTTCTTCGACTAGCACTCCAGTACGAATGGTAACTTCGCAAAAACACTGCTGTATTCTGATGTTCCTGAGCGGAACACCAGTTGATGCGTGCCCCGGTTTATTCAAATCAAATGCTTTGTGTCGTGTATATACAGTCAATCCACTGCAGACTGAGTCTTTTTATCTGTACGTAAGGTAGAAATACGTAAAGTAGATGAACAGCTGTATCCAACGTATCAAGACGCATTCCTTGCTCAAGGCTTAGTAGAAGACGGCAACCATTGGAACAATATGCTTGCTGAAGCAGGACTAAACTGTACAGGAACACAAATTCCTCTACTATTTGCTATAGTACTGACTACCGGTTTCCCAGCCCGAGCACAAATGTTGTAGGATAACCACAAAGATTCAATGACTGATGATATATTGTACCGACATCGAACAAGATGTAACTATCTAAAGGTATCATTCAGCGATGCAATGTATAATGAAGCGTTGATTGCTATCGAGGATCTTTGCATTGCTATTGCAAATTTACCAATCAGTCATTTCGGTGTGACATCACCGAATCGAAGTGCATCTGATTTACTTAACACAGATATGAATCGAGAACTACAGTACGTTACTGTAAAAATGACAGGCATTGTTAGTCGCAATGTTCCACTACTTAATGACGAACAAAAAATTATTTAATTATTTTAATTAAAAAAGTCTATCTGATTTACTCAACACATATATGAATCGAGAACTACAGTACGATACTGTAGAAATTACAGGCATTGTTATTCTCAATGTTCCACTACTTAATGACGAATCAAAAAATTATAGCACCTTAAAAAAATGGCATCGCATTGGCCATTGCATCTTCTGGCATTGCAGCAACTTTATTAGATGGAGGCTGTTTAATGAGATTATTTTATCTCAACGATTTTTGAAACAAAAGGTGGCTGTTTAATATAAAATTTCCAAACGACGCAAAGAGAAGTACAAGCACTCGGCTAGACTTTATAATTCGCTATATTCAACAAAAAGAACTTAAGCCTAGCTTATCTATTGCGGCGAAGCGGGGCGAATTCGCAAGAGAGCGCAACTGAGCTTTTATTTCGCTCCCGCTCCGTCCTATGCTAACTTAGACTACACTTCAATTTTTTCTCGACTTCAGTATTTAATTAGCTACTAATCTAATCTAATCTCATTAAACATTTTGCCGCCCCCGGGTGGACTTGTTTACTATAATTTTATAAATTAAAGCAACTAGTGAGAGTGACACAAAGAATACATAGAAAACAAAAATAAAAATATCGCGACGGAAGTGCTGTAAACTTTGAAAACAATAAACAAAATAAAATTTATTCAGCGCCTTTATTGAAGGAGTCATCGTCATCCCCATGCCCTGCACCTGCATCGAGTGTACTAGGAAAGTAGCCGCAGGATTAAAGGATCCGAAGTCAGAACCGTAGGTATTTGTGCAAAAAATTTTAAAGTCGAGAAAAGACAAACTAATATTCGTCTTGTGCTGGAATATTGCACCCTTGCAATAAAGTCCAGCCAACAAATTGTTTTATATATTTGTGCATAAATAATTTGGTACATACAAATAGATGCAGCTGTGAACTTATCGTTTTCGCCTCCCTCCGTTATCCGCTGCTGTATGTATGCACGTATATGCATTTTTGGCGCCTTTTGTTCAAAGTGACGCGATACCCTACAATTTGGCTCGGTATATTGTTTTCGGTATCACTGGTGAACAAATATTTAAAAATTCAGAGCCTCGACCATAGATTTATTCGACTATCAATTAATTAATTAATTATTTTCGTTGGTTAAAACTTATTTATAAATTATTTTTTATACCCTTGCAGAGGGTATTTAAATTTTGGTCAAAAGTGTGTGATGAGCGATCAGCGTTTTGATAGCAACCGAATTAAAGAAAAGATTCAATTTTTTATTTTCAATTTATTGAGCTTATTCTGCACAATAAAACAAATAGCGGCCCGTCAATAACAACTCCCAAAATACAACAAGAAGAAGAACAGCTTTGGCGCAGCCATTGGCTTAGCCCAACATCCTCCCCCCTATTGAAGGGTGGGCCTTCAATAACAATTTTGGAAGGGCAGCAGACACATCCTTTAAAGGATATTCCACGGTTTGCGTAGTTTCATTAAGAAGATTAGAAACTCACAGGGCGAAAAAGGCACACCAACTTCTTTCAAACCCTTGACCATGCATTGCTCCCCTCAATAGATCAATGAGGGAATACGGGAATGCGGGACTTCTCCTAAAGAGTGCAAGGGGTCCGGAACGTTGATTCTTCTCCTCTTCTTCTTCTGTATAGGGCAATCCAGCCTCCCGCGATAGTCTAATGCGTCCAGAAACCACCCATCCAAATAGTGTATTTTGGGCAACTGGGAGGCAGTGACCTCATTGGATTTGGCCAACTGACAATAGGTTGAAGAACAGGCTGGCTCCAATTTGCAGGTCCACACCCTGCGGTCTGTGGAAGTTGGGATCAGCCAGCGCTATGCCGTGAGAAATCTTCCATTTCGAAATATCAATTTTAAGGCTGGGCTGACAGTCCGCAATATGAGACACTATAACCACCTCTAGGTTCGCACAATATGTGGTTAGTCGAGACTTCACACACACATTAACGGAGGATCCATCCGTAGCAAACTCAGTGCCGCCGGGACCGGCGACCGCTACACAGCTTTTGGTGCGACGAAGCTGAAGTTGACTTGCCAGCCGCGATGAGATAAGGTGAACTTGTGGACCAGAGTCCAATAACACTCTGCAAGGCAGGAAGGCCACGGATGAGGATATTGGCGGATGTCAGAAGCACTTCATTAGGGCGATACTGCGTCAAGACTGAGTTGATTGACTGGGAAGGTGGGGTAGCAACGGGAACACCAGCGGCGGAAACCAAGTCTAGTAGTGGTGGGGAATTGTTAGAGCTGGGCAGTTGCCCGCAATGGTGCAACAAAGCATGATGTCGGCGATTGCACTTTGCGCAACGGGCAGCTGAACATCCGCGTGCAAAATGGCCATCTTCCAAACATACAAAACAGCGGGTCAGCCGTCGGACTTTGTAGTACCGTTGACTAATTGGCAAGGCAATGAAGCTTGGACATGTAGGAAGCGCGTGCGCCAAAACACCACACAGGGCGCATAGAGCTGGACGGGCCTTGATAATCATGATAATCATGGACTCCCAAGACGGAAGGCTGTCGTTGTTTCCGGCGAGAGTGTCTTCCCACTTGGCTTTTGTGGCAGGATCCAACTTCTGAAGGACAATCTGGATGAGCAAGCATCCTTGGATCTCGGCAGCTGATCTGGAACTCATGAGAGCCCGCATATGCCCATTGAACCGATCCGATAGCTCCCGCAAGGTAGCTACTGACCCTGGATGGACCAAACAAAACTGCAGGATCGCATTGATGTGAGACTGAAAAATTAAACGCCGATTACTAAAACGATTGCGCAATAGGTCAAGTGCCACATCGTAGTTCGCGTCAGTAATTTCCAATGCTCTCACCGTCTCCAAGGCTGACTCGCGCAGGCATGAAATGAGTCATCTTAGCTTTTCCATTTTTGTTAGATGAGGATGGCTGTCAATCGTGGCCTTGAAAAGGGCGAAGAAATATGGCCAGTCAACATAGCCGCCGCTAAATGTTGGCATCGGCAACGGTGGTAAGGAGGCGGCTGGCTTGTATGGAATGGGTGAGGCACACACACGTCGGGGTCACCAATGATGAGCGATCAGCGTTTTGATAGCGACCGAATTAAAGACGAGATTCAATTTTTTATTTTCAATTTATTAAACTAATTCCGCACAATAAAACAAATAGCGGCCCGTCAATAAAATCTCCCAAAATACAACAAGAAGAAGAACAGCTTTAGCGCAGAAGCTCTTCCAAAGCTCCCAAAAGCGCATGCCCAACAAAAATGACAACAAAGTGCATGCAAATCTGGGAGACAAAAGAGAAGATTAAGTGCCGCTGCAGACAAACAAATTATCAATATCATAATTAGCCTATCTGGTGACTGCTTAGCCCAACAGTATGCAATGCAGTGAAGGAGACATATCGGACCCTATAAAGTATATATATTCTTGATCAGGATCACCTCCTGAGTCGATATGAGCATGTCCGTCTGTCTGTCTGTCTGTCTGTCGGTTTCTACGCAAACTAGTCTCTCAGTTTTAAAGCTATCGAATTGAAACTTTGCACACATTCTTCTTTTCCTTGCAGGCAGTATATAAGTCGGAACGGCCGGGATCGATCGACTATATCCTATAGCTGCCATATAACTGATTGATCGGAAATGCCATAACCTTGGTGTTTTTTAAGTTAGAGGGTTGAGACTTTCCACACATGATATATTTGACCATTTGGCCGGGATCGAACGACTATATCCTATAGCTGTCATAGAACGATCGGAATTAGCAAAACTTTGGTGTTTTTAAGTTAGAAAGATGGTACAGACTTGGTACAGATTCTATTTTGGACAACATAATCGGATTCGCCAAATTTCATAAGGATCGGCCGACTATATCCTATAGCTGCCATATAACTGAACGATCGAAAATGGCAGAACTGCAAGGGTATATCAACTTCGGCTCCGCACGGAGTTAGCTTTCCTTTCTTATTAAATATTATAATTGCATCGAATTCGCTTCTTTTTAGAAAAGAAATAATTTTATAGAATGGAGAGTAATAAACCCAAAATTCATTTTACGACCCTTCATGATTAAAAAAGATGATTACATGTTTAAGTAAAAATCATTCGCCGGTTAGAGGAACGTTTGGAAGCTGGATCACTTCCTCTAGAAAAGACCGAGGTAGAATAAAGGCTGCAGGTTTTAAATGAGACAATTTCTAAAGCAAATGAGTTGCAAGACCAGATCGAGCAATTAGACGAAATGGATGAATTTGGATCAGAGTTGAAAGAATTAACAATAACAACCAAGGCAAGGATTATGTCCTTATGTAATGCCTTCAGCCTACAGCTGAGGACTCCCGTCTAGCTACTGCAATTTCTGCAGCCCCAACTCAAGCTAGACTTCCCAGTTTAGCATTACCAAAATTCAGTGGAAATTATTCGCAGTTCAAAAATTTTTAAAGTCTTTTCAAGTCCTTGGTACACAAAGATGTGAACATTCCTGTTATTGAGAAATTTAATCTTTTAATTTCTTGCCTCTCTGGTGAATCCTTAGGAACTATCAATGCCGTCCAAGTCACCGAGAGTAATTATGACAAAGTATCGCTAGTCTAACAAGAGTCTATGATAACGAAGGTCTCATCTATGCGAACCAAATAAGTCAATTGTTCCGCCTTCCGAAAATTTCCAGCCGTCTGCATCGTCGTTAAGGGGTCTCATCGACACTGTGTCATCGATTTATGGATCATTATTATCCATAGGAGATGACACTAAAATTGCAAACTCAATGATTATATATTTAGTGTTGAGTAGAGTAGATCCAGTGACCAGGCAAAAATGGGAAGAGTCACTGGATTATGAGGAATTGCCGCTGTAGTCCGATTTCGAAAAGATATTAAATCGTAGGTACCAGCATCTTTCCGCTGAAGAGACTGGCAAAACAAAACAGGAGAAAACTGGGTTTAGCAAGCAACTTAATAAAAGTTCGTGGCTTGCTCCTCTGCCAACACCAAACCAGCTTGCAGTTATTGCAACGCCCAAGACCATTTTGTGGCCCAGTGCAGTCCGTTCGCTCGCCTTGCTGTAATGCAAAGTTTTGAGTTTGTTAAGTCAACATCTCTCTACCTAATTTGTCTGCAAGAAGGCCACACGGTAGCGAAGTGCAAATCGACTAGATGTCAAATCTGTGCAAGATCGCACCATAAACTTCTGCACCGATTTACAGTGACTGAAAATAACTTAGCGTTACCACCACCAACAGAAACTCCTCCTCCAGCGTTATCGAATGATGGCCCTTCTACTTCACATGCTTTGTATGCGTCGGCTCTAGAAAGGGTATTGTTAGCGACGTCGATCGTAAGCGTTCGAACAAAAAATGGCAAGCACATATTGGCCCGAGCATTACTTGACTCAGGGTCACAAATGAACTTCATTACTGAAGATCTTGCTAAACGCTTACAAATCCGTAGGGAGGAATCGTTCATCAACTTGCTTGGAATCGACCAATCTAATTCACAAGTAAAGAAAAAGATACACACCGTGGTAAAGTCGAGAATCAATGGTAGCGAGTTTCCGTTCGACTTTTGGATTTTAAAAACCATTTCAGGCTATCACCCTGACCAGTCAGTGAACGTGAAAGATTAGACCGTACCAAAGAACTTGCCCTTAGCAGACCCATATTTTTATAAACCTCAGCGAATAGATATGTTGATTGGAGCTGAGTCATTTTTCGAACTTTTGTCCTTTGGCCAAATAAAGCAAGGTCCGAACCATCCCCTAATTCAAAAAACGCTCCTCGGATGGATAGTGTCGGTAAAATATATGGCAAATTCCTCAACTCCTCAACAACCGGTCTCTAGCCTGAATTGCCAAGAAGAAATATTAGAATCAATGTTGGTGGTGGGTCCAACAATTCAGGAAGAGCTGTACTCAACTTTTCTTCGGTTTTGGCTAAACAAATTCGCTCTGATAGCCGATATTAAAAAGATGTCTCGCCAAGTAATGGTGAATGAAGCAGATAGGCGATACCAGTTGATAGTGTGGAGAAAAGAACCATCTGTGTCCTTGAAATTGTGCAAGCTCAACACCGTTACATATGGCACTGCACCAGCACCATTTCTGGGCATAAGGTGTTTGAAGAGGTTTAGTGAATCCGCGAAAAATACATTCCCTCGAGCTGCCAAAGTTATTGGATCTGACAAACGGGTGCTGGTTGCATGGAGGATCTTAAGACAATTATATCTGAAGTGACTTAGGTTCTTCAAAATACTGGGTTTGAATTGAGTAGGTGGTTTTCAAACTCGCCTGAAGTTACTGCATCCGAGAGCACCGTAAAGCCAATAACACTTGCGGACTCAGAGTTGACTAAGGCATTAGGAATCGCTTGGGTTCCAAAAGATGACGTGTTTAAATTTGAAATTGATACTTCAGTCATGGGTCAAAGGGCTACTAAGCGGAACATTCTTTCGGTGACATCAAATCTATTCGACACCCTTGGCTTATTAAGCCCAATCCTTATTAAATTAATCCTTAGATTAGGATGAGTCGATTCCACTGCATTTGGAATCAGCGTGGATCAAAATTCAGCTCGCCTTGTTACAGTTAGAAGATATCTCAATACCGAGATTCGTGATGAGTGAGTCGAAGTCACCAATTCAAATTCATGCCTTTTCTGACGCATCGATGAGAGCCTATGGAGCCTGCGTCTATATCCGTTGCAAATCTGCAGAAGGTAGTAAAGTCTCATTGTTGACAGAAAAGTCGAAAGTAGTGCCGCTCAAGACAAAGACGCTCCCCCGTCTTGAGTTATGTGCCGCTCACCTTCTCGCAGACCTCTGCCGTAAAATCAAGCCTCTTATAAAAGTACCGATATTGGTCAGATTCAGAAGTTTGTCTTCATTGGGTACGTTCCCATCCATCGTCGTTGTCAACGTTCGTATCAAATAGAGTTGCTGAGATTCGAGAGTGGTCAGAGGATAGCAAGTGGCGGCATGTACCAACTAAACAGAACCCGCAGATATCGTGTCAAGAGGTGGAGACGTAAAGGAGACGGTCGAATCGATCTGGTTTACAGGTCTATCGTTTTAAACGGAGCCAGAAGATAAGTCGCCAACGAGTCCCTTGTTTGATCCGCCACCAGAGGTGTTGCAGATGAAAGTAAAAAAGAATGCGTTCGGATTAACTGCAATGGTCTCCACTTCATATTTATTGGAAGTGATAGAAGGATTTTTAAAGAAGTGTAAAAAATTAGTAGTTCCTTTTGATAGTGTACCTTCACCTGTGGAATATCAAGAAGCTTTAAATTAAATTGTCCAGATAGTTCAAGAGCACAAGTATCAAGAGGAAATGAAAAATATTCGAAAAAACCTTGTTGTTAGTCCAAGTCTACAGAATCCAAGTCCATGAAGCTTCTCAGGCTGGGCTTGCCTTTTCGTTGTTGCGGGTCAGGGGGCGACTATCTAATTCTCCTATATCCTACGATGCCAAGTTTACATTATTGTTGACAAAGCGCTCTCAATTTGTCCAGAGCTATGTTCGATACATGCACGAGTCGAATTTTCATGTGGGTCCACGAGCACTGGTGAGTCTTTTGCGACAGCGTGTTTGGATAGTAAACGCGCAGAAAGTCTGCAGTCAGATAGTACGGTCATGCAAACGTTGTTTTAAATGCAAGCCTCATCTGATGACTCAAATCATGGGAGATTTACCCTTAGATCGAATCCGTGCTCTCCGCCCATTCTCCATATGTGGCGTGGATTTCTGTGGCCCTATTGAAACTACATTGAAAATTCGTGGTAGGCCACCCTACATTGCCCTTTTTGTTTGTTTTGCGTCCAAGGCAGTTCATTTAGAAGTAGTATCTGATTTATCAACTGATTCCTTTTTATTGGCATTTCAAAGGTTCGTTGGGCGCCGAGGACGCGACGAACTTTGTCGGAGCGAGTCGCCACTTCGCGGCACTGCGGCAGCAAATCGAGGACGAGGCGGACGAACTGCGACATTACGCATCAAAAAAAGGATGCGTATTTGCGTTCATCCCGCCGCGGGCTCCGCACATGGGCGTACTCCTACGAGCGGTGGGCAGCGCGTGGTTGACCGCAGAGGAGCTGCTGACCGTCCTCGTTGGAGTCGAAGCCGTAATGAAGTCGAGGCCCCTGGGAGCCCTTAGTCAGGACCCAAGCGACGGCGAGGCGTTGACTCCTGGGCACTTGTTGACAGGCGGGGCGCTCATCGCCCCACCAGCACCGCGGACCCCGGACCAGCAGGGTCTAACGTGCTTGCGGCGATGGCGGCTTGTCTCGTCAATCAAACAAACGTTTTGCCAGCGATGGTCCCGGGAGTACGTCTTGGGCCTACAGGTGCGGTCGAAATGGCATCTGGAGCAGGAGGACGTCAGGAAGGGCGATCTGGTCCTGGCCGCAGAAGATCACCAGCCGCCCCAACAGTGGATCACCGCCAGGGTCGTCGAAACACGCGCCGGCGCGGACGGAAGGGACAGGGTCGCCGTCGTGAGGACTAGCGCTGGAGCGATACTCAAGAGGGCGATCCATAGGCTGGCGAGGCTGCCGGTTGGTTGAAGCCGGATTGAGCCCTTCAACGGGGCCGGTGTAGCATAATTAGATAAGATTAGATTAGTAGCATAATTAAATACTGAAGTCGAGAAAAAATTGAAGTCTATTCTAAGTTATCATAGGGCGAAGCGGGAGCGAAATAAAAGCTCAGTTGTGCTCTCTTGCGAATTTGCCCCACTTCGCCGCAATAGATAAGCTAGGCTTAAGTTCTTTTTGGTGAATATAGCGTATAAAGTCTAGCCGAGTGCTTGTACTTCTCTTTTCGTCGTTTGGAAATTTTATATTAAACAGCCACCTTTTGTTTCAAAAATCGTTGAGATAAAATGATCTCATTAAACATTTTAGCGGTTGGTTGGTGCTCCGATCAGGTTGGTGCTCCGATCATTCTACTTCGTAACTTGAAGCCACCATGGCTGTGTAATGGTACACGATTAGTAATTAAGAAAATAATGAAAAATATCATTGAAGCCAGCATTTTAAATGGGAAGTTTCGAGGCGAAAATGTGCAATAACACGAATCAATTTTCAATTCGACTCAATTTCCAATTCGATTGGCATTCGCTATGACGATCAATAAGTCACAAGGCCAAACATTATCTGTATGTGGCTTAGATTTGGAAACACCATGATTTTCCCACGGACAACTATATGTGGCATGTTCTCGCGTGGGAAAACCATCCAGCTTATTTGTGCTGACTAAAGACGGACTAACCAAGAATATTGTGCACTCCATTGCGCTGAGAGAATAATCTGATTCTTATTGAATTACAAACAATGTTTCTAGAAAAAATATATATGGCAAAACAACGTTTGCTGTGTTTTCTTGTGTTCTTATAAATATTTAATAAAATCTTTTTTTGTGTATCTCATTTTGATCACCGAAGTCGTTCAGCGTAACAATATACGCAGATAAATAATTAGTATCAAATAAAGATTTAACTCTTTAAGAGTCCCTTTGTAAATTACCATATCCAATATCAATTTTGGTGAGAAATAAAAATGATTTTAACAAATTTACACATTTTGACATATTTTATTCAGCATATATGAAACAACACGTATGATTATTAAAAATATGAAACAGAACACGTTCCGTGTTGGAATGTTTTAAAATGTATATTTTTGTAAGGCATCATTCACTGTCTATTGATTTCTGCTGGTTTTATTTTAAAAGGGTTTTTTAAGATATAAAATATTTATTTATAAATTGTTCTTCACTTAAGTTGACGGATCTGAGTGAAGAGTTATAAATTAAATCAAATCTACGCCAAAAAATATATAATATACAGTTGCACGTAGGCAATCATACAATAATTAATGATATTTTCAATAGCGGTAAAATATTATTTAAATAAATGTGCCTATTAATTAATATTGCTACTTATTGATGTTACTAAAATTAGTTGAAATTATTACTATTAAGAAAATCCAGGAAACTTAAAACTTTTTCGCTAAGCTTATACTTCGTCTAAATGGATTCCAAGGACTGGATGAAGCCACGCCAACAAATTTCGAAGTCATCGAAGTCTTAGGATCGAGTTTGTGATTAATGCCACTTGCAATGGGAGTGGAAGTGTCCAATATAAGTTCTGCAGATATTGCTGGTATTGAGTCGCTCGTTGACAAAGGCTATAAGAAGAAAAATATAGGCGTACACCTCATATTTTAAAAGACTTCATGCTGCAAATAAAAATTAGTTTAAAACAAGAAAGGAAAGCTAACTTTCAGGCGGAGCCGAAGTTGATATACCATTGCAGTTAGGTAGCAGCTTATCTAATATTTAAAACTCTCATGTCCCGATGTTAGTATTCGTTAGGGCTGAGGATCGGACAACATCTATTTTTTAATTTGAAATTTGGTCTCTCGCCTTCGCCGTTAATTTATCAACTACGAGTATCAATCGATCAGTTATCCCCGCTCCAGTTGTCATTCCGGTCCCCTATTTTACTCACTATACATTTTTTAGTCATTTTGTATTGTGTACATTTGTAGCAGTGACGGTTATACATATTACTGTCGCAATGCCAAGAAAAGGCAAAGGGGACAATTTGAGTCGTCAAACGGTCAAATCCACAACTGCGCGAGATAAAAGAGCACGAAGATCAGGCGAACACATCGAAGAAGATAATGCAAATGCGCGTGTGAGCATGGCGCAGTTACGTCAATCAGAATCGCAAGAGGCACGAGATGAACGTAATCAAGAATGACAACTGCAACGAAGAGAAGCACGCAGATTCATAGTTAATCGACTTAGAGGAATTGACCAACAACGCCAACAAGTTCATCGAGCATTTACATCAGGGGCATTTCTTCGACTAGCACTCCAGTACGAATGGTAACTTCGCAAAAACACTGCTGTATTCTGATGTTCCTGAGCGGAACACCAGTTGATGCGTGCCCCGGTTTATTCAAATCAAATGCTTTGTGTCGTGTATATACAGTCAATCCACTGCAGACTGAGTCTTTTTATCTGTGACTGTTGTTGGTTAATGTCACCGGACCATTGTCATTTCAAGAAATACGTAAAGTAGATGAACAGCAGTATACAACGTATCAAGACGCATTCCTTGCTCAAGGCTTAGTAGAAGACGGCAACCATTGGAACAATATGCTTGCTGAAGCAGGACTAAACTGTACAGGAACACAAATTCCTCTACTATTTGCTATAGTACTGACTACCGGTTTCCCAGCCCGAGCACAAATGTTGTGGGATAACCACAAAGATTCAATGACTGATGATATATTGTACCGACATCGAACAAGATGTAACTATCTAAAGGTATTATTCAGCGATGCAATGTATAATGAAGCGTTGATTGCTATCGAGGATCTTTGCATTGCTATTGCGAATTTACCAATCAGTCATTTCGGTGTGACATCACCGAATCGCAGTGCATCTGATTTACTTAACACAGATATGAATCGTGAACTACAGTACGATACTGTAAAAATGACAGGCATTGTCAGTCGCAATGTTCCACTACTTAATGACGAACAAAAAATTATTTAATTATTTACTCAACACAGATATGAATCGTGAACTACAGTACGATACTGTAGAAATGACAGGCATTGTTATTCGCAATGTTCCACTACTTAATGACGAACCAAAAAATTATGGCACCTTAAAAAAATGGCATCGCATTGGCCATTGCATCTTCTGGCATTGCAGACACTTTATTAGATGGAGGAAGAACATCTCATTCAGCACTTAAGCTGCCATTGAGCATTCAAAATAATCCAGATGCATTGTGCAACATAAAAAAACAATGTAAAATAATTATTTGGGATGAATGCACTATGGCTCATAAACATTCGCTTGAGGCATTGGATAGGACATTGAGGGATATAAAAAACAATGATAAAATATTTGGCGGCTCCTGTTACTCCTTTCAGGTGATTTCAGACAAACTCTTCCCGTTATTCCACGTTCAACGTACGCTGATGAAATCAATGCTTGTTTAAAATCATCGCGACTGTGGCGTAGTGTTGAAAAAGTACAACTGACGAAGAACATGCGCGTTGAAATGCTTCGGGACCCATCCGCTGAAACTTTCTCTAAAAAACTGTTAGATATTGGCGATGGGAAAGTTGCTGTACATGAAAATACTGCATGAATAAAATTACAAACGGACTTCTGCACAATCGTCGACTCGCAAAATTGTACTCTTGTAATACTTGTAATACTCTCATTGATCGCATACTTCCTAATGTAAACACACAGAAATTTGGCAGAAAGAGCGATTTTGTCAACAAAAAATGTGGACGTCAAAAATTAAATACGAAAGTTGTTGCCTGGGGACTTTGTGTCATACAAATCTATTGATGCAGTTTGTAATAGCAAAGAAACTGAATTATCCAATTGAGTTCTTAAATTTGTTGGATTTGCCAGGCATGCCGCCACATCATTTACAATTGAAGCTCCGATCGGTTGGAGCTCCGATCGTTCTACTTCGTAACTTGAACCCACCATAGCTGTGTAATGGTACACGATTAGTAATTGAGAAATTAATGAAAAATATCATTGAAGCCAGCATTTTAAATGGGAAGTTTCGAGGCGAAAATGTGTTACTGCCAAGAATCCCTATGATTCCTACAGATGTGCCAATTGAATTTAAACGGACTCAATTTCCAATTCGATTGGCATTCGCTATGACGATCAATAAGTCACAAGGCCAAACATTATCAGTATGTGGCTTAGCTTTAGAAACACCATGCTTTTCCCACGGACAACTATATGAGGCATGTTCCCGCGTGGGAAAACCATCCGGTTTATTTGTGTTGGCTAAAGACGGACTTACCAAGAATATTGTGCACTCCATTGCGCGGAGAATATAATCTTATTCTTATAGAACTATATAAAAAAAAATATATATGGCACAACTACGTTGGTTGGGTTTTCTTGTATATATAATAATACAATAATAATATCGGATCGTATATAGTTAATCCCTATGAAAGTTTCACCATCAAATCAGTTTTCTATAAAAAAAACCCCAAGCATCTTTACAACTATCTAGGTTGTGCCATTTCCGATCGTTCAGTTATATGGTAGCTATACGATACAGTCGACCGATCCCGGCCTTTCCGACTTATATACTGCCTGCAAGCAAAACAAGGATGTGTGCAAAGTTTTAACTCGATAGCTTGGAAACTGAGAGACAAGTTTGCGGATAAACAGACAGACGGACAGACAGACATGCTCATATCGACTCAGGAGGTGACCCTGATCAAGCCTGATCAGAAATTACACAACACAGTGTTCTTAAAACTAAGGATAAAAGCTTGGTTTTTTTTTCAATATTTGTAAAGTAAACGATTTTTTGATGAAGAAATTCTGAAAAGGATTGGCCAAAAACAAATCATATTTCATTCTTGTGAATGTATGCAACAGGTTTATATTCTTGATAAGCAGAAATAAACGAGTCTATATATCCATGTTTGGCTGTTTGTAGTGGATGAAAATTAAAAAGGAGGGAAATCTTCGGGCAGAGCCAAATTTGATATAACCTTACAGTTAGGTAGCAGGTTATATTGATATTAGTCTATTGGATTGTATAAAGGTTTCCGGTCCCTTTGCGAATTTCACCATCAAATTAAAAATGTTTTCTAAAAAATGTCGGCCAACTATATAGGATCCGATATACATATAATAGTATAAGCTGCTACCTAACTGGAAGGGTATTTCAGCTTCGACTACGCCCAAAGTTAGATTTCCTTTCTACGTTTTTATTTAAAAAAAAGTCCATGTATCCAATTTGCACGTTTGTGCTTTTTCCTGGCTTTTCCCGAAAATTAATACTTTTTCCAAAGGCCCTTAGTTTTAATGGCCGTGTGCTTGGGGTTTCCATCTTGTTGAAAAATGATTTCTTCGATGGGGTAAGCACATTTGTCCCCGAAGTCTGGGAAATTGGTCTCCAAAATATTAGTATAATGCTCCTTTTTCATGATACCATCTATTTTCACCATAAACAAGCCTGTTAGTGAGTGGACAGCATGCAATGGATTGAATGATTAGCAATGAAAAAAATGCAATGAAGTTGTTAAAAAATTAAAAAATGCCAGTAATATGCCAGGGAGCAACAAGCCTTATAAAGTAATCAAACTTATACAAGTCCATAAGCTGTGAGTAATTACAAAAATCAAAAATAAATGAGCACCGTAAGTATTGTCCTAAGCATCTCTGATCTATATTTTGAAAGCAGTAATTGAAGTATGGGTGGAAAAGAAAAGTACTGGGTTATGATACCCGGGAAAATCGGGAAACTTTACTATACCCATCCTTTCTTGTCTTTTTTACTGGCATCGCTAAATAACTGCAATCTATTACTACTATTGGGCCAAGCAGCCACCAAAAAATGTCTTCTTCTCTGTTTATGCCTCCCAGTTTCGCATGCGCATTATTGATATTTGTAGCGTATGCGCTTTGCGAAGCTTTGGAGAGCTTCTGCGCAAGCTCTTGGTTTCTTTTGTTGTGATTTGGAGTTGATTGGAGCAGTATAGATTACGGTTAAATTGGACCCATATAAAAGAATTGAAAATCTGATTTGAAACACGTCTATTTATTCGGCTGCTATTAAAAACTATTAATAGCATAACATTTGGTGACCCCGATGTGACTTCATCCCTGTTGATTATTGTGATCAGCATTAAAAGTGCCACGGAAACGCCCTTGTTGTTGTTGTTACAAGTTCCATTTTAATTGAATAATGGAGTCGGGAGCTGAGACTATTGGAGCTACTGCCGCAACCCGGGAAAGGATGCTGCGGTGAAGAGCATAGGTGACCTGCCAGGAGATGGAGGCGCTGCATCATAAGGTGAGGGCTGCGGCGCGGTGTGAGGATTGCACCATTATAGCGCTGGAGTCAGTGGAGAAGCGTTTGCGTAAGCGGTTCACCGCGCTTCAAGAAGAGTTGGAGGAGCTTAATTTTAGCGAGATCGGGAGTGATCTGTATTGGAGATTTTCGCAGTTGGCGGCTGATGTACAAGTGGACATTCAGGTGGAGGTTGCCAAGCGCTCCATGACAATCGCTGCCCACTCCACACTTCTCGACGGTGCCAGTGTATTGCCAATGCCATACAAGCCAGCCCCCTCCTTGCCACCGTTGCCGATGCCAACATTCAGCGGCGGCTATGCCGAGTGGCCGGATTTCTGCGCCCTTTTTGAGACCGTGATTGACAGCCGGTGGCTCATTTCATGAGACGGTAAGAGCTCTGAAAATTACTGACGCGAACTACGATGTGTCCCTTGACCTATTGCGCAATCGTTTTAGTAATCGGCGATTAATTTTCCAGTCTCACATCAACGAGATCCTGCAGCTTCGTGTGGTCGAGCCAGGGTCTGTTGCTACTTTGCGGGAGCTATCGGATCTGTTCAAGGGGCATATGCGGGCTCTTATGAGTTCCGGATCAGCTGCTGAGATTCAAGGATGCTTGCTTATCTAGATTATCCTTTAAAAGTTGGATCCTGCCACATAAGCCAGACACTTTCGCCGGAAATGGTAACCATGGACACATGGTTATTAACGTTCGTCCTGCTCTATGCGCCCTGTGTGGTATTTCGGTGCACGATCTTCCTTCTTGTTCAAAGTTTAGCGCTTTGCCAATTGAGGAACGGTACGACGAAGTGCGGCGTCCGGCTAGCTGTTTTGTTTGTCTAGAGGATGGCCATCTAGCTCGCGGATGCTCAGCTTCCCGCTGCTCGACGTGCAATCACCGTCATAATATTTTGTCGCACCCTCGCGGGCAGGATTCACCCGCACGAGTCTCCCGTCCCATCGGTGCAGTTTCTGTTGCGAACCCATCCCGCTCAATCAACCCTATTATGAACCAGGATCGCAATGCTGACCTAGTGACCGCGAGACGTACGGCTCGAATCGCGGGAATAGATCCGAGATAGTTAAGCGAAAAGTAGGAGAAAGATATCACGAGGAAGAGTGTTGCACAGATAAGGCGGTTAATATAAGCGATTTAAGGGACCATTGTAGTCCGAACATAATACCCTGAACGGATCGTGTTGGGCAAATGTCGAACTACAATGGCTGGGGAGTAGAGGACGAAAGTTTCTAGTCCTTCTACTAGGAACGTTAAAATTTAAGCGTTTTAGTAAATGCTGGCTGTCTATATTTCCATAAATAAGATTGTATAGAAACATGACACCCAGCATCGTTCTACGGTTTGTTAATAATGGTAAGTTGATTAGTAAAAGTCTACTATGATAAAAAGGGAGGTAAAGATTTGCATCCCAATTAAGTCCCCTGAGCGCAAAAGTAAGGAAGCTTTTTTGTACAGATTCAATGTGATCTTGGTGTACTCCATATTGAGGACTCCAGACACACGATCCATACTCAAGAATCGGACGGACCAGTGATGTATATAACGTTTTAGTTATGTACGGGTCATTAAGTTCTTTTGACCATCTTTTAATAAAACCAAGCACACCCATAGCTTTATTAACCATGGTAGATATATGGTCGGTAAATTAAAGTTTCAAATCTAATAGGACACCTAGATCGTTAACCTGAGTTAATCGTTCTAAGGCGTTCCCATAGAGAAAGTACATAGCCTGGTGAGGACTAGATCGGTAAAAAGACATAAGTTTACATTTCGATCCATTAAGCTTTAGGTTATTTGCTAAACACCAATTTTGAAGTTTATCCAAATCGGATTGAAGTCTAGACTGGGCGCTAGTGAATTTATACTGAAGGCATAGGTTAACATCATCAGCGTACATAAGTAAAAGTGAATTAGTTAAGGCAAGGGGCAAGTCGTTAATAAACAATGTAAAAAGTAGGGGTCCAAGATGGCTTCCTTGGGGCACCCCCGATGTGGCCCGGACTAAACGCGAGGTAACATCTTTAAAGAAAACACTTTGGGTTATCCCTGATAAGTAGCTCGAAATCCACATAAGAAGATCAGTTGGGAATCCCAAAAGACTGAGTTTACTTATAAGAAGCGAATGGTTAACAGAAACAAATGCTTTACTGAAGTCAGTGTATATGACGTCTGTTTGTAAGCCATTCCGGGAGCCATCCGTGATAAAAGATGTTAGCTCCAATAAGTTAGTAGTGGTGGAGCGTCGCTTCATGAAGCCATGCTGGCTTCATGGGGAGTGATTATTGAACTACATAGGTGCTGCAAATGTGGAGTGATATGTTTTTCAAAAAGCTTTGGAATTGCTGACAATTTTGAGATGCCTCTATAATTAGCAGCGTCGGATTTGTTCCCTTTTTTATGCAGCGGAATAATGAAGGATTCCTTCCACATAAGGGGAAAGATCGAAGTTTCCAGCGATAGATTAAAGAGTTAAACAAGCGGTTTGCACAGTGCCTCGGCGCAGTACTTCAGAACACAGCCTGGTACTCCATCAGGGCCTGGCGAATACACGCGCTTAACCTTAAGAAGATCCGATAACACACCACTTTGATCGAAAGATGGGCAAAATATAAGGATGGCTGATTGGATATTATAAGAGTAAGACTGAGCTAAACTGCTGCTAGGTGAATAGATAGTATGAAAAAACTGTCCAAAGAGATCGGCCATTGCCTTTCAGCCCGAACATCGCGAGGAAGGATCGATCGACGCTTGTGACAGGCTAATTGACCAAAAATCACTTTTTAAGCATCAACCCCTCCCCGTATTCACCTGATATGGCACCGTGCGACTTCTACCTTTTCGGAAAAATGCATTTGCAGATAAAAGGAAAGCGTTATGCAGATAAGAGGCCATTAAAAAGGCTTGCACCGGCATACTGGCGGCCATACCGGGCAACGAGCTAAAACACTCGTTCGACATGTTTTTGTACCGTGCAAAAAGCTGTATTAAAGCAGAAGGAGACTATTTTGAATAAAATAAATTGATTTTGCCGGAAAAAACTATTTGTTCTGTGTTTTTTTTTTAAGTCCTGTTTACTTTGGAACGCACCTTGTAGTTGCTCATATTATAATTACAAAAATCTCTAATTTTTTCAAGGATTGCCAAGAAAAAAAGAGTGCAAACAGACACACAGACAAACTGCCTTCATTTGGAAAAAGCTGTAAAAATCGAATTTCTTGAATAACTTCTGAAAGAAATGTCGGATCGGGTCGATTGAGGTGCCAATCGACGCGTATTTAGGAGTAGAATGCGAATATATCTGGGGACTAAAATGTGTCCACCAGCCCCACACTAGTGATTCCAATTTTTTTTTACTTTCCCACTAATTTCTCTCAAACCAAATAATTTTTGGAAAATGGTCGTCACCTCGTGGACTGCCGTCCCCATGTACATATGTGTTGGATTGAATAACTCGAGCAATCCATTAGGGAAACAGAATGAAAAGTCTGTAACTCCTCTAAAAATTTTGCTGAATTTAGTTTTTTTAGTAAAAAATAGTCTCTGAGATCCACGAGTTCATACAGACAGACGGACATGGCTGTATTGACTCCGCTGATCAAGAATATATATACTTTATGATGATTGTCGGAGATGATTGCCTTTCCCTGTTATATACTTGTACTCTACGAGTACTAGGTACAATTACAGGTGCTAAGCTACTGCCTAAAAAAAGATGTACGGATAGACGGATGGACGGGCAGACGGATAAACGTTTAACGACTCGGCTGTTGATGCTGAGCAAGTTCACACATTCTCCAATTTTTTCTCCCTGTTCCAAACATTTTTAAAATTCAATCAAGAAACCTACCCTTGCAGTTAAGGTTGTTGCATTTCCGATCGTTCAGATATAGACAGACAGACAGACAGACATGCTCATATCGACTCGGGAGGTGATCCTGATCAAGAATATATAGACTTTATAGGGTCGGAGATGTCTCCTTCACTGCGTTGCACACTTTTGACCAAAATTTTAATACCCTCTGCAAGGGTATAATGAGCCCTTTCACTTACAATACAGGGTATATAAGTACAGGGTATCATTAAGATTACCATAACAAACGTTATTTCACAATAGGGGTTTAATTCAAGTTTCTAAGTTGAATACCTTTAAATAATTTCGATCCATTGGTGTTATTACTTTTAGATCAAGCGTAGAACCACACGAATGTATCAGCAACAAAACCTGTTGATTTGAGTACCATTTGACATCTATTCCGGCAATATCAACCAGAAAGTCTCCTTCTTTGATACCGCCAAGCTTTAACAACCATTATAAATTAAAATTAAAATTCAATTTTTACATCACAATTCATTCAATTTTATACTTACATCAGCAAGAGAATTTATTTTAACATATGAAATAATGACAGGTGAGTCTCCACGGACATTGAAACCAAAATTTTCCAAATTTTTTTTTGAGACACCGGGATCTACTTCGTCGCATTCCAAAGGTAATAAGAAATTAAGAGTATTATCATTATGGTATGTAGAGGAACCTTTTTGTAGACGTATATATCGTGGTGCCGTCCAGTGTCGACGTGCAGAAAAAATGGCAATCGGCCCCAGTTGCTTAAAAGGGTCCTCCACTTTATACGAAGTGAAATCCGGTCCCGTTAATGATAATGTAAACTTTGAGGATGCTAGGGAAAATTATTTTAGAATTACATTTTTTTACCCTATAACTTTCGTTACCTTCTATAGTTTGTTCCGAAACATCGTAGCACTCATCCAAGGCATTGGGTGCCTCAAGCAATTTTAGTTTTTCGTAGTCTTCCCTCATCTTATAATAGGCATTTTGAATTACTAGAGTAAGCGATGTTTTATTCTTAAAAGTAGGAGCGTAAGAGTTACTGTATTAAGACTTATATAATCTATATAATTTACCTTTAGATACCGACACATTCGCTGAAGTCGTTGCGCTTCCTCGAAATTTGCCCAAGCTTCTTTAAAATGCATATGTTTAAGAGCAATATAAGAAACGGCGCTCTCTTCTATTTCCTTGACTGTTGTCATATCGTTCTGTGTCTCAAAAAAATTCTTTTTTATCGATTCTCTCAATGGCGTTTTATAGCTTGTCTGAGAGTGCAACGATACGTTTAAGCCATGCGACGTATCAATACTGCAAGCTTTATAATAATGCGCAAATGCTACAGATAATAAATATACATATACATGTTTAACATTTATTGAATATTTGGTTATTAACATAGGTTAAGACAAATTTCATTTTTCATTTCAAGACTGGCTTTTTATAGATGTGAATTTCCTAATCACGTACCATGCTACAAATTTTTCCATCACTGCAAGTTTTTTTAACTTTTTACGTCACTACTTAAATACATAAAAAACAATCGAAAAATAAAAATTTTTTTAATTTAAGACCTGTGCATATGTATAAAATATTGTATATAATTTTTTAAAAATAACGTATCTCAGATAATGAAAATATTTTTTTAGCAACCCAAAAGTAAACAAGAAGAAAAGCTAACTTCGGGCGGAGCCGAAGTTGATATACTCTTGCACTTGTGCCATTTCCGATCGTTCAAATATATGGCGGCTATTGGATATAGTTGGCCGATCGCTATGAAATTTGGCAACTCAGATTATTTGGCCCTAAATGGAATCTGTACCAAGTTCCATCTTTCTAACTTAAAAAACACCAAAGTTATGCCAATTCCGACCGGTCTATGACAGCTATAGGATATAGTCGGCTGATCCTTATGAAATTTTGTACATAAGATATTTAAGTCAAATATAACACGTGTGGAAAGTCCCAACCCTCTAACTTAAAAAACACCCTCTAATTTAAAAAATTATGGCATTTCCGATCAATCAGTTATATGGCAGCTATAGGATATAGTCGCCCGATCCCGGCCGTTCCGACTTATGTACTACGTGCAAGAAAAAGAAGGATGTGTGCAAAGTTTCAACTCGATAGCTTTAAAACTGAGAGACTAGTTTGCGTAGAAACCGACAGACAGACGGACATGCTCATATCGACTCAGCAGGTGATCCTGATCAAGAATATATATACTTTATAGGGTCGGAGATGTCTCCTTCACTGCGTTGCACACTTTTGACCAAAATTATAATACCCTCTGCAAGGGTATAATAATCAAATTGACAAATATCAAAAAAAAAAATTTGTTTTTAAAACTCTCAGTCAAAGGGTCAGTAAATAACCTGATCAAATTTAAAGAAAAATTTGATGGGGGGAGCAACTTAACTGCTCAGCTGAGGCCTAAGTTAAACAGTAAAAAATAGCTTTTTTAATAGTAAAAAATATGTTGAAAAACCCTTTATATTTGATTTTTGGGTTAAAGGGACTTACTCAGAGAAAAACCGAAGATATATTTTTCTTTCAAAAGCTACAACCTTAAACTATTGAAAAACACCGGCAATTTTGAAATCGTTTTAACAAAAAGGTCCCGAAAATCGGTTTTTTAACAATAAATCAAGATTTTTAAGGTGTTTCAAATATTTCATACATGGTTTTGTGATATACTCCACCAGATAAAAAATTCCTACTATGTCACTTCAAAAGTTCAGAATCACTGTTGCACTGTGTAATTAGTATATACAAAATCTCTTGCGCGGAACCGTACTTCGTAACTTTTACTGACAACTTTCACATATTTTATGCGAACAAAAAAAATTTTTTTTTAAATAAAAATGTTTTAAGATTATATGGAGTGACAGAAAAATCAAAGCCGTTATATGGGATAACGAACCCGAATTTCGTTATCGTAATTCGTAAAAACAACGAATCGTAGAACTTGACATGGAGTTATGCACCTCCATAAGCTAGTACTAGCAGGGTCTAGTTGATTCTACATTTTATTTGGATCAATTACATTTCACGGTTCCGAATAGATTAGCTAGGTCCTTTTAATTATTGCGGTTACCGATCCGCAAATCCGATTGTACTGAATATAATCCATTTGGTATTTCATTAAATATCCCAAGTCAGAATTAGATCCAATATGTTTGAATTTCTGTAAAAATAGTTACTTATATGTTCATTTAAATGTGTTTGTTGGGTGTTTATTTCGGAATCGTAGTCACGTGTTGCAATACTCCTCGAGTGCTTTCAGGTGTAATATAATATAAGCTACTAAATACTAAATATGAGCTACTATATCTCATGATGACGAGTCAGACACTTACAAGAATAGTGAAGCGCAAGCAGAATGTAACATCGATTGCATAGATAAAACTCAATTATGTTAATTATTGCATTAGCGATTGAGTGACATATATGCATCAAATGGATGCCCTTGGTGGGAGTTATGTTGAAGCTTATTAAGATATGGACTGGATGTATGGATGTATGGACTGAAACAAAGTGGCCGTGAGTATACGAGTCATCTGAATGAAATGATACTGAGAGCATAATAGCGTTATACTATATATTAACACTGACAGATTACATCATAATAGCTAGTCACACGAAAGCTAATCTAAGTAAAATTTTAAGCGCCTAATATCGAAAAAGTTCGAAATGTCGAAGTTGTGCATTGTAGATGGAGGTCCTTACAAATCATATTTGTGTTGTAAAATCATCAAGATATACGAGCTTATTATGCAGAATTGTAAGTTATGCAGTGTTTCTATTGAAGCTGGAGGCTCGCAAACAAAGGTATTTGATAGACTCACTCATATATGAGTAGGACAAAGCTACCCACCCCTAGTGGATTTAAAAATATCTGCCAACATCGATCGTAGATGATTTATAGACTGCAAATTTTTGGAATAAATTAGTTTAAAAAAAATGCTGTTGCCTGCAAACAAGTGCGAGCTATCAATATTCAGCACAAGTCCTGTTTAAAGTCCGGCCAAGATCTGTCATGTATAAAAATAACTAAAAATAATAAATATAATATATTATATAATATATATAATATAAAAAATTTATATAATATAAAATAATAAATAATAATAT
>JAJJHT010014146.1:1261173-1328710 GCA_021223865.1 Drosophila pandora
AACATATTTATAATAATTTAAAAGGGTGTATAAAAATTCTTGCGCTGTTATCGATAGGTCTCTCTGCGAGCTCTTAGTTATAGTTGTATTAATCGCATCAGGTTATGTGCTATAGCTTGTTGGAAAGGTTTTTCACGCGCAAACATACTTATTTTTTGATTGAAATTTTGTTGATTGATTCAGTCATTCGTGAGCTATTTCGCCGCAAAGATGAAGCAAAATAAAAATAAACTTCGGAATTTTTTACAGTTTACGATAAAGACAAAAATGTATCTCAAGACGCCAATAAAATACTTAAATTCCCAAAAAAACTAGTTATGAATCATTTGAAGATGCTTGAATTCACAAAGGAGCTCGATGCCCCACAGATAAACATCATTAACCACATTGACGAATGGGAATCATAGCTGAAACGGAACAAAATCGACTCGTTTCTGAAAATTGGGTCCCTTAAAAAAACGCAAAGCGGCCTAGATGGTGGACAAGCCCAGCTTTACGACCTGCTTTCCTAAGGCCAAACGCAGAACTTATGCAGAAGAGACCATCTTTGATTAAGGGGACAGGATGGTTTCCGAGACTGAAAAAAGCAGATTTTACACGTTAAATGGCTATATTTGGAGAGTATCCAGGAATTTTTTGTTAAGAAAAAATTATTATTTATCCCGTGACGGGCAGTCGACCGGAGCCGCTTCAAAAAATGTTTATCTTGCGGTGCGTAAAATCTGGCCTTACAGTGTTATCGGAAATAAAAAAATTGAATTTTTATTTATTTAAAATATTAGTTTCTTGTGCGGATGAACGAAGCAATATTGAAAAATATGCGATTTTTAATTTTTGGCGCTGTTGTATTTATTGTATAAAAGATGTGTGGAAAATTTCATTTAGATCCGAGCATTACTTTTTCAGTTACGTTACGCACCGACTTGAAAAATTTGTTTTGAGAAAAACGCGTCTAAAGTTTTAAAAGCAAATGAAAGTATATAGATAGAAAGTAATTAGATAATCGGTATCTCGGCGAGTTTTAGTGCGATCGACATGAAACTTTTACAGAATATTCCTGAGAAAATTTTCTATTATATATTTTTTGAAGTCTCAAACCATCCTGCCCCTTTAACAGAAGACGATTACCAATAATTATTCCCAGTTTCTGTCCCTGGAAAACGAAAGTTGACAAAAGAGGCCAGTGAAAATTTGCTCTTCGAATTATTAGCCAATAAGGAAGTGAGCGTGAAGCGGGAAGTGCGAAGGGAAGAAGGGATAATGAAGTTGGTTGAGAACAAGTCATCAAACAAAAAGGTGTATGTTAAATAATTTTCAAAAATAATTTAAAACTCAATAAAAATACCGCAGGACTTTTTTGTCACCCTTATATAATATAACACATTAGCATCTGTAACGATGTCCGCTTTGTCACAAGCTTATCTCACTTACGTCCATACTTTCAGGTTCACATAATATATCGGTCTGTAGCTGAAATTTTGCAAAAAGACACTCTCGAGCTTGGGAAAGCATAAGCGAAACCAATATATCAAGAACTTGTGGTTTAAGATCCATCGAAGGCGCATTTGTAAATGTATCATAAATGTGACGAAAAATACCCGCTGCCCTTAAAAAACTGTCCACAGATGCGTCCAAGCCATCAGCAGTGGTTCGGTCATGACGCGTTCCGATCTGAGTGTATATTGCGCCTAAATTAAATAGAGTGCATGCCTTTTCAAAGGATATGGTGCGCTGACAGGAAGGCACTCCTGTGAGGGAATCATACCACTCAAAGAAAATTCCTATATTTCGATCAGGTGGAATAAAGCGCCGTTCTACGTAATACAGCAGGTTGTAGTAACGAAAAAGTAATGCAGTACCAAGGGCATCCCTCGAAGGTGTTTTACAGGCCTGCATAGAAGTAATAAAAATAATTAAAATCAGATTATAAGTTGGACATACCTGTCTAGTATCTGTAATATCTGCAATAGCATCCACATAGGTTGACGGCTCTTCGCTGTAATGTTCCAAAATGAAATCTGAAAATGCTTCCATGAAATCAATTTCCTTGGTTTCCTTCAGGCCCAAAGGTATCATGGGCATTACTCCGTTATGACTAAACATAAAACAAATGTATACATTGAAATCAAATTAGATTACATGGATATGGGAATGGAATTTATATATGATAAATAAATTAAATAATTCATCGATGTCATTGTTAATTCGTAGAGACCGAATTATATTAATATGCATATATGAATATTAAAAACCCGCTTGAAGATTAAAAATAACCGCTAATTTATAAAAAAACAAGAAAGGAAAGCTAACTTCGGGTGGCGCCACGAAACTTATATTATTAGATATATAGCGGATCGTATATAGTCGGCCGATCCTTATGAAATTTGGCATATTGAATTATTTTGCCCAAGGAGTAATCTGTACCAAGTCCCATCTTTCTAACTTAAAAAACACCAAAGTTATGCTAATTCCGATCGTTCTATGACAGCTATAGGATATAGTCGGCCGATCCTTATGAAATTTTGTACATAAAATACTTTGGTCAAATATAACAGTTGTGGAAAGTCCCAACCCTCTAACCCTTAAAAGACACCAAAGTTATGGCATTTCCGATCAATCAGTTATATGGCAGCTATAGGATATAGTCGACCGATCCCGGGCATTCCGACTTATATACTACCGGCAAGGAAAAGAAGGATGTGTGCAAAGTTTCAGTTCGATAGCTTTAAAAATGAGAGACTCGTTTGCGTAGAAACCGACAGACAGACAGACAGACGGACAGACGGACATGCTCAAATCAAAAACCATTCCAAAGACGTAAAGAATTTTTCGAAAGCTTCAGTGGTTCTGAAGTTATACATATTTATACCCTTGCAGAGGGCATTATAATTTTTGTTAAAAGTGTGCAACGCAGTAAAGGAGACATCTCCGACCCTATAAGGTATATATATTCTTGATCAGGATCACCTCCTGAGTCGATATGAGCATGTCCGTCTGTCTGTCTGTCCGTCTGTCTGTCGGTTTCTACGAAAACTAGTCTCTCAGTTTTAAAGCTATCGAGTTGAAACTTTGCACACATTCCTTGCAGATTATATATAAGTCGCAACGCCCGGGATCGGTCGACTATATCCTACAGCCGCCATATAACTAAACGATCGGAAATGGCACAACCTTAACTTCAAGGGTATATCAACTTCGGCTCCGCCCGAAGTTAGCTTTCCTTTCTTGTTTTTTGTATATCAGGTTTTGGCATTTGGTTAGTTTAAAAATTTTAATTAAAAATTTGTCCAAAATTCTATTTAAAATCCAAACTTGTTTCATAGTTGTGGGAAACCATATTGATTAAACAAGTAACCAGAAGAGAGGCCTATCCTTATGAGAATTTCACTATATAATAAATTATCACAAAAGAAAACAAAAAAGGAAAGCAAACTTCGATCGGACCCGAAGTTAATATACCCTTGCAGTTAAGCAAAAGCTTAAATTATTATTATATATATCGGATCGTATATAGTTGTCCGATGTTATGATAATTTTACCATCAAAAAAATTTATATTTAAAATATTGGAAACAGCCCCAAGCATCTTTAAAAATAGCAAGGTTGTACCATTTCCGATCGTTCAGTTATATGGCAGGTAATTTGACCAAGTATAACATGTGTGGAAAGTCCCAACCCTTTAACTTAAAAAACACAAAATTTATGGCATTTCTGATCAATCAGTTATATGGCAGCTATAGGATATAGTCGACCGATAGACAAATAAAGTAAAAGTTGAAATAATTTACTCTATATTTTTAAGTTTATTGCACACATGCATGCACAAGCTTAAAAAAAATATTCCCAGTCAAATATAAATTAAGATTCCTGCGGGTTCCAACGTAGTGGACGAGGCTTTTAAAGATGCAGACTACCGGGATCCCGGTTGCACCCCTTTCACGCGTGCTGTGGCGGCAATCTGCGTATATTCGCTGGAGGAGACTCGACGGAGTCTCGATCAATAGCCTGAAAGTTTCCAACTCGAAACTTATCCCACGTGGATTAGAAGTCAGACAAAGAATATAGTCGGATGCTTCTTTATTTTAATAAGTCTCGATTGACCGCTTATCTCTAACTAAAAAAACTATCCTACTGTACCCTTGGTCCACGCTTCAGACAAAAAAACCAATTCTCTTTTGAACTTCAGCTCGGGTGCCGTTGGAGCTTATCGGCAAGTAAAACCGCTGGCCTAGGCAAGAAACTATCAATCGTATGATTCGTAGCGATGATGATTTAATTCACCAGAGCAGCATCTACGCATACCTCGAAATGGCTCTACTTTAAGAAGTCAGTAAAAAATAGCCGGTTGACTATTGTAAACTTATACACATCCATGTATGTACATATGAATGAATGTGTACGTAACACCAAGCTTTACAGGTGGCTGCACAAAATTGGTAGCTCCACTTATAGGACTATATCTTAAATTAACGAATTTTGCCAGATATAAGAGATATATAACAAGAAAGGAAAGCTAACTTTGGGCGGAGCCGAAGTTTATATACCTTGCAGTTGAGTCGCAGTCCGGTAGGTGGCGCCACGCATCTTATATTATAAGATATATAACGGATCGTATATAGTCGGCCAATCCCGGCAATGAAATTTGGCATATCGAATTATTTTGTCCAAAGAGAAACCCATTGAAAATCCCGTCCTTCTAACTTGAACAACAACGAAGTTATGGCATTTCCAATCAATCAGTTATATGGCAGCTATAGGATATAAACGGGCGATCCTTATGAAATTTGAAATTTGATTGTATACGATTGCCCAAATTGGAATCCATAGAAAGTCCCATCCTTCTGTCCCATCCACCGTCCGTTCCGACTTATATACTGCCTGCAAAGAAAAGAAGGGTGTGTGCAAAGTTTCAACTTGATAGCTTTAAAACTGAGAGACTAGTTTGCGTAGAAACAGACAGACGGACAGACGGACATGCTCATATTGACTCAGGAGGTGATCCTGATCAAGAATATATATACTTTATAGGGTCGGAGATGTCTCCTTCACTGCGTTGCACACTTTTGACTAAAACTATAATACCTTCTACAAGGGTATAAAAAGTTGCGTCATCCCAAAAGAGATAGCTTTTGCACGTGCAATATAAATAAGATCAAATGGGCAAATTTTGAAAAATAATTTTTTTTTCTTAAAAAAAAATTTATTTTAAGTGTATTTTTTTTGTGTACTACAAAGAAAGTGTAATAGATATTTAAAAAACATTTTCAAAGGTGTAATGCACGATTTTAATATCTTTCTTAATTTTGAAGTTATGAATTTTTTAATTAACGTTTTTTTAATTTTTTGACGTAAGCTTAAGGTATTTCAAAAAGTTGTAGAACAATAGTTGCTCATTTGATAGTAACAAACATCTCCAAAAAATAGTGCAAACAGACATTCAGACAAACAGACACACACTGGCTTCATTTTGAAGAAGAAGAAAAATCTAATAACTTTTTGAATAACTTCTGAAAGAAATGTCGGATCGGGTCGGTTGAGGTAGCAATCGACGCGTATTTAGCATTAGAATGCGAATATATATAAATATTCCACCAGCCCCACTTTCACCCTAATTTCTCCCAAACCAAATAACTTTTGAAATATGTTTGGACAAAAATTATCTAATTGAAACAATAACTATCGATTGGTATATAATTCATTTAGATCGGTTGCCTACAGAAAATTTGTAGTTCTTCGGCTATATATAGAGTCTCCTCTTGCTCGCCAAGGCATGCAGGTCGTCACCTCGTGGACTGCCGTCCACTGTGACTAATACTAACAACTTAATAATGTACGTCGAAATGCTCTCGACCATCCGTCATTCCGTCTATACCCTTGCAGAGGGTATAATAATTTTGGTCAGAAGTGTGCAACGCAGTGAAGGAGACATCTACGACCCTATAAGGTATATATATTCTTGATCAGGATCACCTCCTGAGCCGATATAAAGCTTCTGCTTATATTTGTTGATATAAGCATGTCCGTCTGTCCGCTTGTCTGTCGGTTTCTACGCAAACTAGTCTCTCAGTTTTAGAGATATCAAACTGAAACTTTTCACACATACTTATTTTCCTCGCAGGTAGTATATAAGTCGGAACGGGAATCGGGATCGGTCTACTATATCCTATAGCTGCCAAATAACTGATAGATCTGAAATGCCACTTTAGTGTTTTTTTTAGTTAGAGGGTTGGGACCTTCCACACATGTTATATTTGGCCAAAATATCTTATCTACAAAATTTAATTAGAAAATTTCATTAGAAACACATTTTTATTAGAAAATTGATTTGATGGTGAAATTCTCATAGGGATAGGCCACTATATACGATCCGATATACATATACCATATTTAATTATACATATAAGCTGCTACAAAACTGCAAGGGTATATTAACTTCGGCTTCACCCGAAGTTAGCTTTCCTTTCTTGTTTTTTCTTTTAAAATTTTGAACAAATTTTTATTGTGTTTGTTTCTAAAATTTAAGAAACATATGTTACGATTTTTTTAAACTTAAAAAATTAAAAGACTCATGAATTTAAAAAAACGTGTAACTTTACAACCAATGCGCCTAACTTCACAAGCTATACATCGATAAAAAGTTTTTAAATAAATACTCAAAATCAAAAGAAAAAAATACACTGAAAATATATTTTTTACACTTTTTTTCAAATTGGCTCTAATGATTCTATTCATATGCATGTGAAGATAGCCCTTCAGATAACGCAACTTTTGATATATCGTTTACATCTGGAAAAAGTCGGTTATTTAAGAACCCGGCACGTGTTTATATGGGATATTTTTGGTATTATACCCGCCAAAAATGAAGATTTTTAATATGTAATTTTTTATACATACATATGTTGAATTTTTTCGTCATCAAAATTTATATCAGATATTTTGGGCGTTGCGAGTTTGCTACTGTTATAATTACCTCGTCAAGAGGTTTTTTTTTGTAAATATTTAACGTCAGAAACGTGATTACTTAATATTTGGACAGCTCCAAAGATAATAAAGGTAAAGGTGGTAATAATTTTGTTTAAACTTTGATGATTTCCTAAATACCTTATTATTCATAAAGTTAAACATTAGTATAATATGAATGAATTCAAAAGTATCGCTTAACTCTTGGTATAGAAAATCTTTGCGGCTATAATAAAGGGCGCCCCAATAGTAGTGATATTATTTTAAACAGGGATTACTTGACAACTGTCGAATGTACAAACGTCATCCACCTATCAAAATATTCAGCAAGGTTTGCCATTTAACAATGAATCGTTTCACGCTCGACGAACGCTTAGAAATAATACAAAAATACTATCGAAACACACTTGATGCCAGAGAAGTTCGGTAACTGGATCATCACGAAACGAGCTTTCATCGACTGGCCGCCGCGATCGTGTGATTTGACGCCCCTCGATTATTTTCTTTGGGGGCACATCAAGTCATTGGTTTACGCTAACAAACCAGCTACTTTGGAAGCCCTTGAAAACAATATTCGAGTAGCCATCGACGCAGAAACGACACAAATGCTGGAAAATGTTATCCAAAATTGGACCGTATGATTGAAGCACTGCTAGCGATCCCGAGGTGGCCATTACAGCTTCATGAATGTAGCTTTAAAATAAATCCAATCCCTTATGAAATTTGGTATAGCATTAGTTTTTCCGAAAATGGAATCCGCAGAAAGTTCCATTCCTCTATCTTAAAAAAACAAAAATGGTTTGGAATTTCCAACCAATCAGTCGACCGAACCAGGCCGTTCCGACCGACATATATACTGTGTTCAAATTTTTAAGTCGATAGCTTTAAAACTAAGAAACTAGTTTGCGTAAAAACAGACATACGGTCCGACGGACAAGCTTATATCGACTCAAGAGGTAATCCTGATCAAGAAGGATCACCTCCTGAGTAGATATAAGCATGTCCGTCTGTCCGTCTGACCGTCTGTCCGTTTCTACGCAAACTAGTCTCTCAGTTTTAAAGCTATCGAGTTGAAACTTTGCACACGCCCTTCTTTCCTTTGCAGGTAGTATATAAGTCGGAACGGCCGGGATCGGTCGACTATATCCTATAGCTGCCATATAACTGATTGATCGGAAATGCCATAACTTCGTTGTTTTTCAAGTTAGAATGCTTTCTATGCATTCTAATTTGGACAAACTTATACGATCTGTCAAATTTCGTAAGGATCGGCCGTCTGTATCCTATAGCTGCCATATAACTGATTGATCGGAACTTCGTTGTTTTTCAAATTAGAAGGATGGAAGTTTCAATGGGCAAAATAATTCGATATGCCAAATTTCATTGCCGGGATTGGCCGACTATATGCGATCCGCTATATATCTTATAATATAAAATGCGTGGCGCCACCTAGCGGTCTGCGACTCAACTGCAAGGGTATATAAGCTTCGGCTCCGCCCGAAGTTAGCTTTCCTTTCTTGTTTTTATATTATAGCAGTTGTTTTTTTGTATATATAGATCTTCAATTATTTAAAAAAGAACACATAGTATATAGAATATTAAAGTAACCTCTGGACAGGCGATTCACACAGTTAGCTATACTTAAAATGCAAGGATAAACACTAAATCAGTTTTTTTACTCCCTAGATTTTGACATTCAAGAAGATGGAATAATTAAAAACCTTTCCAAAGACGTAAAGAATTTTCCGAAAGCTTCAGTGGTTCTGAAGTTATACATATTTTTAATTTACAAAGGTTTTGGAATTTGGTTAGTTTAAAAATCTTAATAAATTTGACCAAAATTATATTAAAAATCCAAACTTGTTTCGTAGTTGTGGGAAACAAAATTCCCAGCAGTACTGAAATTCGCGGCCCCGACTTTTCCGGCCCGAATGTCAAATTTCGATCGAAAAACAAAAACAATTCAATAAGGTTTGCTCTTCGAACGTCGAAACAAAGTAGGCGAACTAATTCTGCCGGCCCTCTGCTGCTGCTAGAGTTCAAAATTATGCATATTCGATATAGGTTATTAATCACTAATATTTTTTAGTCATTCTAAATATTTTGCCCGGAAAACTTTCACCCCATGGTTCAATGATTAAGGTATCTGCCTGTTAATCTTAAGGTCGTGGGTTCGATTCCAAGCGGAAAGTCTTTATTATGAGTTGATTTTTGTTTACTTTCATTTTATTTTAATATCGCAGTCTCAAAATAAACTGTTATATTCAATATTTTTTTTTTAATGGGGATTCTTAATAATTGAGATTGTTTTAAACATGCAAATTTGTAGAGGTATATTATAGTCAGTCACAAAGTACGCGCGACATATTTATTTAGTCTACAACATAAATTAACAGCAATTTTCAAGGAATTCATAAAAAATAATGATTATCAAATTAGAAGATTGTAAGGAGAAATTTTTTTCTTTAATTTTGGGTCATGAATGCGACCTGATTTAGCCATGATTTTTAGCGCGGAATCATGCTTTCTTTTCGGGCCTGATTCCGCTCTGAAATTCAGGGCTGAATCAGGGGCGATTTCGAAACAAATTTCACGCCGGAATCCGGATTCGAAATCCGGGCGGATTCCGACCTGATTCATGCCTGAAATCGAATTCCGGGCCGAGAGGACATTTTCAAAAATTTCAGTACAAAATTCAAATTTTGTACACCTATATAGCATATTTTCGTCACTAAAATTGATATCAGATATTTTGGGTTTCGCATGCAGGTTCGTCACCGGTATTTTACCTCGTCAAGAGGTTTTTTTATATGATACTTTCTAGTCTAATTTCGATATATTAATATCCTTTTTTGTTAAAAATACAAAGTGACTATATAATTCGTCCTCGTACTCTTAGACATCAGAGAAAGCAAACATATTTTTTTATCATTATAGTTTCTGTTCGTTTTTAAAACTGTTCACGGCAACAAAACTAATTACAATAATGGCACGAGCCATGGCTCTTTTTTCCACTTGAATTCGGCGCCAAGACCTTTGATAAGAGACCTCGTTTTATTTTCGTATTACCCAACAAATTAGTTGGTAAATACCACGATAAATCAGTCAATAATTTTAAGATATGGAGTTCTTAAATCTGATATATTTTTCAACGATGTTCACGATGTTAAGGTAACAAAGATCCAACCTGGCCAAATGTTAGACGATGAGGCACAAAGTGCCAGCAGGAAAAAGGAAGCCGTGATCAAACGCATTGTCCTTTTTTATTTAAAGAATTTTTAAAACCGAAAGTATAACAAGGATATTGTCGAGATCACCGGGATACGGAGGAGAAACAATAGAAGCGAACTGCACGACGACCGAATGGGAACTAACAATTAAATATAATGTTAACATGGCTTTTTTATCATTCACGTCGGCTGATAAGCGGGAAAGCAGCGAAAAGGCAGTGAAGCATGCTGGCATTGTTTTAGGCCGTCTTCCTGGCGATAAGGTCGTCGCATATAAACCTATATAACCCCGATCGTAAATGATAAGGGATCCATCGGAGGTAATAGCAGCACTTCCTCAGGATGCTCAACTTTTGTTTTTTTTTGCCTATTGCCATTTTTATGGGACCCTTCATTAAAATTGATTGGCGATTTGTTTTGGTTCCGAGAATTTCTATTCGATAAGATATTGATTGATGTGAATATCCTCTAAAGTCTGGTGCTTTTCTTATTTTATGGGGTCGGGACAATCCCATGACACAATGGCTGCAATTGCAAAATTTTTTTCAAATATATGCATTTTTTTAATTTATCTAGACCCAATGGCGGGTTTTGAACCCTCCCAAGGATTATAGATACGTAATTCCTAGCTAAAGAAATCTAATCAGTCGAATCGATTTTAAAGGATTTAATTCCCTACCAGGGCTTCGTTGGTTTTGCTGACTAATAACTAAGCAAATATGGTATGTATATGTACTTTCTGGAAAAAACGTTTATATAGTAAAGTCTCCTGCTTTTAGTCGACCACACACAGAATTCCAAATTCTGATAAACAAACTGGCAATATCAGTTGACTTGAATAACGATTAACAAAAATATATATTCAATGATTCATACTTTTAGACAGTTGACCAAAATTTTCCCTTCGGTAACTTGAAAAAATAAATAAATAAATGCAACTGCCAATTAATAAAACGACATTAGAGCCGTAGATCAATCAAAAACTAAATACCTATATTATTTAATCAGTTTTTCACATAATGAAAAGATAAAATAAACTAAACCTGCAAGGTCACATGCAAAAAAACCCCCCATTCCCAAGGAATTTTAGAAATGTATTATTTAGATAATCTCTCGAAATGGTTTGGAAATTCTTAGACTTTCTTAAAGAAAATGACCAGCGCAATAATTTTTTAAATATGTACGTTCCTCAGGTAATCGGACCTTACACCTGATAAGTTATACTAATCTATAACGAAAGTATTAAATGGTTTCCCCATAAACTAAGAAATCAGGGACCATAAACTTTACAAAGTGTAACACAGTTTACATTATAAAAGTCTTTATGGTCTAAATATTAGACTCTAAAACCCAGAAACGATAAACTTAAATTAAATCGTATCTTATTGACATCTAGATTGGTTTATAATTATCCACAATTAAAGTCTTTGGACTTTAAACGATAAGGTTCTTTTTTAGAAAATTGGTAAGTAACGGAAAGTCGAAAGCGAAAGTATTCGCCATTGACCAAAACCTTCGTAGATGGTATTTATTAGTGGGGCCATAAAAGAATTCGTACGATTTACGGCCTGGCCGCATACTTATTCCGTGTAGTGTTCCCAAGTGTCCCGAAAAATTGTATTATGAATCTTATCTAATCGATGGGAAATCGTTGTTGCTGTGTGTTTGATTTTCATTTGGTCTGTTTTTTGGTTTGTTGGCCTTTAACTGTTTGTCTTGAGTAAATTTACTTAGCATAGATGGCCTAAAAGTATGCCTGTTTGGCGGTTTATGGCCAACCATATTGTATCACCAGAAGAACTGCCACAGGGCGTATACGTGACATTGGCCTTGATGGCTTTCTTAATGCATTTTTGGTTCTTAAACCTTATGATAAGATTGTTGCATTTCTATAAGTAACTATCCCGTGACAAATCAGTGTTTAAACACGCGATAATGGATGCTATAAACATTATATATTTTAGATATCTAACTGTCTAATAGCGAGGACTTTTAGTCATTTTTAATTGTATAATAATTTCTTTACGAGGTGATATCTTACTCATCTAATCTGAATCATTCTTTCATTCTTTTCATTCATTGAAAAGGGGATTCCCTTGATTCCCAATTTCAATTCCCAAAACAGAAACCCTTTTTTTTAACAATTACGTATAATATTTATTATTTATTAAGTTTTCGCCTTAAACTTCAAATTTGGTTAGATTTAATTTATACAAATACAGTTGTATATATTTCGATATTCGCTTGTTGTGTTTTGTGTGTGGGTGAGTGATTTGTCGTGTATATCCTTAAATTTATATAAAATTTATAAATCACTTGATGATGGGGACTGCGTCCCATGATGTGAGTGAGAGTGTCTTAAAGAAACGAGGAATACTAGATTGTAGCACCGGGTGATGAAGGATGGCCATGCCAATTAGTTGCGCTGGAGGGCAGCGGCCACAAAGGCCAGAAGGAAGGTGGCCAGAACGGAGTTTCGCAGCATGGAACTGCTGTTGCAGGCATTCATGCTGCAAGGATCGCAGGAGGCTAGCTCCGTGTCGTTGTTTTGCACTTTGAGTTGATCGCAGACGGCCTCAAAGGTGGTAACTCGGGAGCATCCGCGATTCGTGATCACAGAGCCGTTGGCTGGAGGAGATTGGATAAGCTTCGGTTAGTCAAGAACAAATATATTTGAAAGTATGATAGACCCACCTGCAACGTTCACGCTGTAGCAGTGATAGGTGTACTCCGCGTCCATGGCATCACGCCTCCTCCGGGAGGCCACAACCACAGCAGGAGTGGAGTCGCCGGGGCGAGCCGTTGTGGACTCAGCATTGGAAGCCGATGTGGACTCGACGCTCAGGGACTGAGTAGAGCTTTCTGGGTTTACGGGGGCCAGGCGAGTGATGTTCAAGGCCACATTGCTCAGATCCTCGGCGGGGGGAGTGGGTTCGGCGGGCGTGGTCTCCACAGGTCCGGCGGTGGGTGGTGTCGGAGGAGTGGGAGATGGTGCCTCCGTCGACTCAGTGCTCTGTGTGGTCTCGCTAGTGATTTCACTGGAAGTGGTCTCCACTGCCTCCGAGGTGGTTGTCTCGGCGCTAGTGGCTGTGGTTGTGGTCTCCACTACAGGAGTCGTACTTTCTTCGGTGGCCACTGTGGTCGGTTCTGTTGTGGTGGTGGTTGTGTCCGTCGAGGCTTCAGTGCTGCCGCCAGAGTTGAAGAAGTCCTCGTTACAGGCCAGAAGAGGTGCGTCCTTTGGCAACTGGGCACAGTCGTCGCAGACATAGCACATGAGATCGGCGCGAATCACTACAAATAATAATTTATTTGATAATTTTATTATTTATTTGTATTGTCTGGGTTGGACCATATCAGTTGGCCCAAATTCTTCTCTAAACAAATTAGTTTTTAATGATACTATTTGAATGGAACAATTAAGAGCACTTATACCTCCTTTCTCAAACATTTCTATCTTTACGATTTCATCTAAAAATTCGGCATATTTGAAGTATAGTCCCCAATTCGCGAATAATTTTATTGGAACCGGAGTTATCTATCTAAAAGTTAAAAGTGCTCTATTTACGGCTTAGGTAAACAAGCGATTCCCGAAAAATTATGCCAAAAAATATAGTATACTATATAGCATTTGAGCACCATAAATCAATTGAAAATCGAAGCTCGTATTTGGCGTATTATTTGCCGATTCTTTAGTATTACTTTGTTTGTGATTACTCCAACGCAGTGATCCAACCCAAAATATTTTACTATATAATATAATATTATTTATTGGTTGGTCGGTTGTTGTTTTTGGCTCACTCCCTTTTGGCAATATCGATTTCATTTGCATGTTATCGTCATGCCAGAAGACTACAAATATTTGCCAAAGGCAAATACGGAAAAAAGATACACTGCCATAATTGCTTTAATTGTCTTATCAGGGGGGATGCGTCGAACACCCTTAACGAACCGAACTAACTACTATCATCAGATCGGTTCGGAGGTGAGTCACCCGAACTGTGATGGACAGCTGTGATTATCCGACTGGGCGCCCAAATCCCCTCCATTGATAACAGCGATATGAGAGGCTTCTTATCAGTCAGGGATATTGAAAACACGCTTAACATATTATATTTACTTAGAAATAAAAGTTGAGCTCTATCAGTAACCAGAAATATTTAGAACTAAGTCGGCCATTAAATTTCTCGCCCCCATATATAACCATTGAATTATTGTGCATATCTCTGGGCAACATTTGTTGATTTATTATTTTAAAATTTATCATAAATCACGGTGATTGATGGAAAGTTATATGGGGTTGGGGGGATCATGGAGTCAGTTACCGAATTGTTTGGGGCTTAATGGCACGTGATAAGCGCCACCTTTGCACACTTTGACTTACTCATTAATATTAAGTATTCATTCTTGTTTAATATTATTATTATTTTTGCTTGCAAAAGGCGTAGAAACAAAGGTGAGTCTTGGGTATTGGCTTATGTAAGTCAATAAACTCCCCATGATGCAAATGCAAATTTCAAAAAAGTATATATATATACCTAAAAGTGATTTGAAGCACCTAAAGCAAAGTTCAGTCGGTTCTACTTCAAGTTATATGCATCTTTTATTTTCCCCATTTTGAAATAAAACAAGCTACACTAAGATCTAGTTGCTCAAACCAAACTGAACCGGTATTTTTGAATATATCAGTGCAAATCTTCTTTATGGTTTTTTCTGTTTTTTGTTGCATATCTCAAATTAAATCATTCGCAATTGCGTCAAAAGATTGTGAACAGAAAAAACACGAATATATATATCGGAAATTCAGGTTCCAAAGTGGTGCTAATGGGCCAGACAAGTTTTTCCATTTCGGGTTAAATGTGTTAAGTGTAACTATAACATTTTCAATTAGCAGCTAGCCAGCTCGCGATCTATCCAGCTTCAATGTCAAATTTTCGACAGACTTTTCCTTTTCATCAGATCGGATCGGATCGGATCGTATAGAATAAATTAATCCGAAATCACGAAGGGAACTCAACTCCGTGTGACATTTCCGCATCACAATCATAAAATTGGCAACAATCTTTGCATTATTTATGACAGTTAAACAAATGATAATAAATAAATTGGCCGTTTTAAATGTCGACTGATGTTAATATGCAAAAATATTATGGCGAAATGTTCATGATCTTGAATTTCGAATTCATTTTTGGTATGACATTCAAATATGTACTAATAACACTTGAGACACGAGTATTTATTTTTAGAGCAGGCACCTCAACCAGCCACTAGTTAAAAAAACCTCAAAGATATGTTTATCGGACTTTAGAATTTTTCGATATAAGATTGTATAAAATATCTTTAAGACACATCAATGTTATCACGACACTTCTATATAGAGCATTAAAGTTCCAAAAGAAATCTTTACCTGGCAGGGTGACTAGTAACAGCAAAGAGCTGACCAAAACGATCTGACTTTTTCCGAGCATGTTTGTATATATTTTTCAAAATATATATATTTGTTATTAAAATATATATAAAATATTTTTTTCTCAGATATAGTATTTATACTAATTTTTGCACTTTTATTGTTTCACGTTTTTGCTTTTTTGGCAATTGTCTTGGTCGGGGTTCTTAGCTGGTTTCTTAATTTATTTTAGTCGACCGCTGGTTGCAAATTCAGAAATTTAACTGAAAATCTTGTGATTTGTTAGAGACTTTTTATATGGTGGGCTGCGACTGCGACGTCAGCGGCTTCGATGCGTAAGAGCGGCAGTGAGAACGGTCTAAAACCGCCCCAGAGAGATACAGAGAGTGAGGGCATAAGCGGCCGCCGGGCCGGACCGGGCCGGGCCGAGCGACCGTAAAACAAGTTTTACTTTTCTTCCTACGGTGATAACAAAAATTAATTTATAATGCAGAATAATTTCGATCGAAAGTAAACACCCAAAGAGACTAAGATCTCTCTCTTAAATGATAATGGCTAGCCCCATTCTCTCTTCGTGGGGAAAAATCGGGAATGCAAAAAGGTTTTGTCGGATAAACCCCAAGTTAAATGAATCAGTTTTGGGATTATTGTTTTACTTTTTATCACGCTAATTGTTACTTAGTTAATGTTACTCAGTTAATTAGTCAACGGGTCTGGGCCTTAATGGATGCATTTAATGCCCAATTTACATAATCCTGCCACTATATTGTTATCGTGCGGTGTCCCATGATTATCATTCAATATCAAGAGCACGCAAAGTAAACAAATCTCCGATTTAGACAACACCACACGAACCAAACAATTAACGAAGATTCTTTTGTGTCTTTGGGCCAATATTGGCGCACCTTTTTGGCACCTGTCTTGTGGCGGGCTCAGAACTTTTGAATCGCAGATAGGCGGCTAAATTTTCCAGTCGAGTGAGCAGCAAGGTCGATTCAACTCGACATAACCCTTGAAATTCGCCAGCTGACCTAAAAAAGTCACCTGAAGCGTCGGGGAGGGGCAAGGTCAACTGATAAGGGTCACAGTTTGAGGGGTTGGCTTTTATTTAGCCTTTTGTTTATTTATTATGGCTTAAAGAGTTTGTAAATAATGATGTTAATAAATTTGTAATAAAAGTTACAAAATTTCCAATATGATCAAGGTTTAAAAAATTTCCATTTGCTTTGATAAAAATAAGGCTTTATTATTCTGGTTTTGAAAAATATATGGAAAATATCAAGTTATTACCATATTATATTCACATCCCAGGAAATATTAAAAATATATTAAACAATTTCTGAAATATAATTTAAAAAACAATCGGCCCTGAAACTCTTGCAGATCGTGCGTCCCCAATATATTCAAATATATACTATATTTAACATATCTTGGCGATATCGGTTCGTGACAAATTTTGGGTAAATCTGGTTAGTGCCCCATGGTACTGACGCATAGTCTGAGAACTGAAAAGTGCAGACGGGAGATAAAAATTGTAAGCTTCCCCAGTGACAGAGTACAGAACAAAAAAATATATTATATATTCAGATCGACGACATCACGTAAAGTGCTAATAAGCTAAAATCTCGATGACGATTCTCACAAGAGAGTTCTTCTGGAGATTCTCTTACAATTCTCTTTGTTCAGAAATCAGAATAAAAATTGCAATTATTGGGCATGTTCGTCATTTTAACTTAAATATTTTACCGACTCCCGGAAACCTGAGCTGAAAATAAAACGGGGAAGCGATAATCCCCCCAAACACGAGCCCACAAATTGTGAATTACAAAAAGCCCGCATAAAAATTCCCGTACCATATATATGTACATATATACCCCCCCATATATACCGGTCGCTGTAAATTATGAGCAACCTAACAAATTTGGCAGTTTAGAGCAAGTTTCCTTAAAGTGAGAATTTTTGTTTCCTCATCGCCGAATTAAGAACTGTACTCAATTCCGGTGAATGACAATTTAAATGCCATAAATCTGGGCAAAGTTTTAGGCAGGTATTGCCACTCGACTGCCCCGGGCTTATCGGCCTAAACGCTTTCGGCCATTTGATCTGGTTATCAGTTGATCGGCTTTATCATTTTTATCAGCTAACCGCAAGTTCGCATGAAGTCATGAAATTTAATTTGAACCGGGAGCACCCGATCGACTCATAACACCCATATAATACAACTCGTCACAACTCGTATCGGGTCTCTGGCGTTTCACAAACTAATTGATTTCATTCTGATACGACTATGGACGGTCTACGGGCCTGCAACTGAATGAATGAGTGAGTACTTTCGCCACAAAATAATACATGGGTGTAAAAACCAGAATATAAAAAGTAAACGAAGCTGAAAGGGTCTGAGCGACCTTATCGATGCCAATTAAACAATTATGCGAAAATAGCTCAGGTGCGCTCATTGCTACCGAATTTAATGGGGCGGTAAGCGTGCCATAAATAGACAAATCAGGTGCTTCCATAAATTTTAGGTCCAACACCCCACCACCCTCCCAAAAATAAGTGAACTCTGATACCAATGTGGAAATCGAAATCGAAACTCCGTGGGCCATATATATCTTTTGTATTTTTGTGCGCTCAAAAAGGCAATTACTGCCCACGGGCTATAAGTAGATGTTTAGATCAGAGTGTGCCCCACAAGGGACATGACTGCCAGTAGTACCATGGTACCATGTCCAATAATTCGGCTGGATCCACTGATGGGCCGGTTGCAGCCATCGTTTTGGCAGATCTGACATCCTCCGACGGTCCAGTTGTCGAAGAGTCCTTCGCAGGCGGATGAGTCATTGCCTATCCTGGCGCTGGTGCAGCCTCGCTTCGTGATTACTGTTTCGTTAACTGAAAAGATGTTAGAAGAATTTCTTTCAGTGTCATTAGACTGTGAGGTGAGTCACTTGGATACTTACGTTGAAGCCTCACTGTATAGCAAACTGGAATGGGAATATCGAGTTCCGCTTGCCGCCTCCTGCGTCGTTTGTCCTCCTCCTCTTCGTCCTCATCCTCTTCTTCCTCCTCCTCGCTGTACTGCGACTGGCCGCCATCACCTCCCCCAGCACCTCCTGCTGCCGCTGCAGCGCCAGTTCCCGTGGCGCCTCCATTTCCGTTTCCGCCTGCTGGCATAATGCCTATGGTGGAGGACTCATCACTGTCATAGTCTTCCTCCTCGTCCTCGTCGCTCGTAGCGGCAGGGACAGATGGATTTTGAGCCGGGGCGGGAGCTTCAGGGGCAGCAGGTGCCGGAGCAGGAGCAGAGGGGTTTTGAACGGGATTGGAGCTGACAGGTGCGTCGGGTCCGTTTCCATTTCCACCCTGCGCGTCACACACCTCCATTTCGCTTAGTTGGGCATTCTCGTCACAGTCTTCGCAGCTGTAGCAACGAAGGGCTGCAAAAATTGTACAAATCTTTAAAATAAATAAAAAATTTGTGGAAGTATGTATACATAGCATCGAGCTCTCAAATCTTTGAAAACTTCAAAACAATCCCCTAAAGAGGTCCATATTTTCCGAATTTTCATTCGATCCTTGAAAGAAATACCTTAATGGTTTTCTAGATCGATTCCCCATCATTCTACATCAAAACCTCACAACAAAATTTTTCATCGATGTTTTTCATATTTTTCTGATGGAACCCCTTGCAGAATCCTGGATTTGCCCAGATGGCTCCCTGCGAGGGCCATAACTTCCACAATTTTCATCCGATCATTGAAAGGAATACCTTTATCGTTTTCTAGATCGATTCCCCATCATTCTGCATCAAAACCTCACAACAAAATTTTTCATCGATGTTTTTCATATTTTTCTGATGGAGCCCCTTGCAGAATCCTGGATCTTCATATATGGCTCCCTGCGAGGGCCATAACTTCCACAATTCTCATTCGATCCTTGAAAGGAATACCTTAATTGTTTTCTAGATGGATTTCCTATCATTCTGCATCAAAACCTCACAAAAAAAATTTTCATCGATGTTTTTCATATTTTTCTGATGGAACCCCTTGCAGAATCCTGGATTTGCCCAGATGGCTCCCTGCGAGGGCCATATCTTCCACAATTTGCATCCGATCCTTGAAAGGAATACCTTTATCGTTTTCTAGATCGATTCCCCATCGTTCTACATCAAAACCTCACAACAAAATTTTTGATCGATGTTGTTCATATTTTTCTGAACCCCTTGCAGAATCCAGGATTTTCATATATGGCTCCCTGCGAGGACCATATCTTCCACAATTTTCATCCGATCTTTGAAAGGAATACCTTAATCGTTTTCTATATCGATTCCCCATCATTCCGCATCAAAACCTCACAACACAATTTTTCATCGATTTTTTTCATATTTTCCTGATGGAACCACTTGCAGAATCCTGGATTTGCCCATATGGCTCCTTGCCAGCCCATATCTTCCACAATTTTCATCCGATCATTGAAAGGAATACCTTAATCGTTTTCTATATCGATTCCCCATCATTCCGCATCAAAACCTCACAACACAATTTTTCATCGATTTTTTTCATATTTTCCTGATGGAACCACTTGCAGAATCCTGGATTTGCCCATATGGCTCCTTGCCAGCCCATATCTTCCACAATTTTCATCCGATCCTTGAAAGGAATACCTTAATCGTTTTCTAGATCGATTCCCCATCATTCTGCATCAAAACCTCACATCAAAATTTTTAATCGATTTTTTTTTCATATTTTTCTGATGGAACCTCTTGCAGAATCCTGGTTTTCCATATATGGGCCACTGCAAAGCCCATATCTTCCACAATTTTCATCCGATCCTTGAAAGGAATACCTTAATCGTTTTCTAGATCGATTCCCCATCATTCTGCATCAAAACCTCACAACAAAATGTTTCATCGATGATTTTCATATTTTTCTGAAGGAACCCTTTGCAGAATCCTGGATTTGCCCATATGGCTCCCTGCGAGGGCCATATCTTCCACAATTCTCATCCGATCCTTGAAAGGAATACCTTAATCGTTTTCTAGATCGATTCCCCATCATTCTGCATCAAAACCTCACAACAAAATTTTTTATCGATGTTTTTCATATTTTTCTGAAGGAACCCCTTGCAGAATCCTGGTTTTCCATATATGGGCCCCTGCAAAGCCCATATCTTCAACAATTTTCATACGATCATTGAAAGGAATACCTTAATCGTTTTCTAGATCGATTCCCTATCATTCTGCATCAAACCCCCACAACAAAATTTTTGATCGATGTTTTTTATATTTTTGTGATGGAACCCCTTGCAAAATCCTGGTTTTCCATATATGGCTCCCTGCAAGCCCATATCTTCCACAATTTTCATACGATCATTGAAAGGAATACCTTAATCGTTTTCTAGATCGATTCCCTATCATTCTGCATCAAACCCCCACAACAAAATTTTTGATCGATGTTTTTCATATTTTTCTGATGGAACCCCTTGCAGAATCCTGGTTTTCCATATATGGGCCCCTGCAAAGCCCATATCTTCAACAATTTTCATCCGATCCTTAAAAGGAATACCTTAATCGTTTTCTAGATCGATTCCCTATCATTCTGCATCAAAACCTCACATCAAAATTTTTGATCGATTATTTTTATATTTTTCTGATGGAACCCCTTGCAGAATCCTGGTTTTCCATATATGGGCCCCTGCAAAGCCCATATCTTCAACAATTTTCATCCGACCCTTAAGAGGAATACCTTAATCGTTTTCTAGATCGATTCCCCATCATTCTGCATCAAAACCTCACAACAAAATGTTTCATCGATGATTTTCATATTTTTCTGAAGGAACCCTTTGCAGAATCCTGGATTTGCCCATATGGCTCCCTGCGAGGGCCATATCTTCCACAATTCTCATCCGATCCTTGAAAGGAATACCTTAATCGTTTTCTAGATCGATTCCCCATCATTCTGCATCAAAACCTCCCAACAAAATTTTTTATCGATGTTTTTCATATTTTTCTGATGGAACCCCTTGCAGAATCCTGGATTTGCCCATATGGCTCCCTGCGAGGGCCATATCTTCCACAATTCTCATCCGATCCTTGAAAGGAATACCTTAATCGTTTTCTAGATCGATTCCCCATCATTCTGCATCAAAACCTCACAACAAAATTTTTGATAGATTTTTTTCATATTTTTCTGATGGAACCTCTTGCAGAATCCTGGTTTTCCATATATGGCCCCCTGCAAATCCCATATCTTCCACAATTTTCATCCGATCCTTAAAAGGAATACCTTAATCGTTTTCTAGATCGATTCCCTATCATTCTGCATCAAAACCCCACAACAAAATTTTTGATCGATGTTTTTTTATATTTTTCTGATGGAACCCCTTGCAGAATCCTGGTTTTCCATATATGGCCCCCTGCGAATCCCATATCTTCCACAATTTTCATCCGATCCTTAAGAGGAATACCTTAATCGTTTTCTAGATCGATTCCCTATCATTCTGCATCAAAACCTCACAACAAAATTTTTTATACATTTTTTTCATATTTTTCTGATGGAACCCCTTGCAGAATCCTGGTTTTCCATATATGGCCCCCTGCGAATCCCATATCTTCCACAATTTTCATCCGATCCTTAAGAGGAATACCTTAATCGTTTTCTAAATCGAATCCCTATCATTCTGCATCAAAACCTCACATCAAAATTTTTGATCGATTTTTTTCATATTTTTTTATACGGCTAAAAACAAAAGTGACAATAAAATTTTTTTCAGTGTATGGGAAAAACGGTCACACGACCTTGGACTAGTCCGTTGGCAGGCGCGCCAGTGTGCGTGAGGGTGCGCCCACCTTATCAGTGCCTCCTTATCAGTTGGATTACTTCGGTGGGCACAAGGGCGCACCCCTACGGCGGGGTTCAACGTTGCGTATGAGCAACTTTTGCAAACTCGCTTCGGGGTCAATCAATTAGCATAGGTAAGGCTTACTTGGCTTTGATTTATGACATACCTGAAGCACCTGGGCCACAGCCAACGAAAACCAAAAGCGAGAGCAACAAAAACGAACGCATTCCTTCCAGGTGGCTGAGAACTCGTGTGTGTGTGTGACGGGTTTGAAAATATTGCGGGGCAAGCTAAACTTTCAATTTGCAAAACGTCGGGGGTGTCAAAATACAGGTGAAACTTTCTACTGATTGACCCCAAAAATTGGCAGCTTCTCTTCCGCGTTTTCGCCTATTTCTTGTATCGTTTTTGGTACCGCTCTGAAGCTACCGAAAATTCAAATTGTACTGACACATCGAACTTTCCGGAGGCTGTTCTTTCCTCTATCAAAGTGAGTTTCTTGTCTATAATTCGGGGTCGAGGGGTCTGCGAGGGTATAAAAAAATTGGCGGCATTGGTGAAACATGTCACATTGCGACAGCAGAGGAAAAAACTAAAAAATACAGACGTACGCCTTGAGATAGCATCGTTCCAGAATCAAAATTAAATGGGTGAGACAGAGAAGGTCTCAGGGTGGGACAGGGAGATACAGATAAGGGGGATGGCAGTGGGGAGAGGGGAGCATCTTACATGAGTAATGGGAAAATTATCTTTGATTGTTAAAAAAAAAAAAAAGAAAAACAACAAACAAGAAATAGAAAACAAAATAAGAAAAATAAAAGAAGGGAAATCGAAAGGTCAAATACCCTGCCTGGGTTTTGGGGAGTTGGACGATCTTAAGATACTTAACCTTAATTGTTATTTATATGATTTTTTTTAATTTAAAGAATATAAATTTATTTTTAAATAAAAACCCATCTATATTTTTTACTGTCACACTGTCATACAGCATTTATTTTTGGTAGCTTTTCAATTTTTTAATCAATTTCATATCCATTTAAGAATTAAACTTATTTCGGCGCCAAAAACATGATATAATGTGCAAATACATTCCTATATGTATCTTAAAGGGGGCGTGGCTTTTTTTATTTTTTTAGGCATTTTTAAGCTCTCGTTGATGTTTTTTTCGACAGCAAACAAAATAATAACTATATTGCTATTGCAGTTTCTAGCTTTATTCTCAGCTTCTAAATTGCACATTTAATTAACATTTATTGGATTAGTTCATTCGAATTAGTTTTAAATTCGCATTTTCGCATTATTTTGATTGTTTTTAGCGTGTGGCTTTTACAATTTAAGTAATTAAAATTATATTTTCGTATTGCTCATGACCTAAGATACATTACATTATTCTCCATCCTATATATTGCTTGAAAATCAAAGGCAATTGGTGAACTCCTATACTCATTCGATCCTAACAATTATCCATAACAATCTGCACATATTAATAGTAGTAACATAATAAAGCTACAATAAGAGCTAATGACAGAGGGTCTGAATCCTTGATACATAGGATTTAAACACACATCCTGTAACTGAAAGTTTCATATATGTTTTCGAATCAAAGCGACTTTCCTTCTGTGGGTGGGTGTGTGTTTTGTATGTTTGCTTACAATTCTAGGATTAAAGGGAATATTGGGCGGGTTTTAAAGGGCGGGGAAGGGAGAGGGAAGGGTGGTGCATCCTTTTTTTGTGGGTGGGTGAGTGCCATTGAAACACTTGTTCGAATCAGCGACATTGCTGTCAAATATTTACAAAGTAAACGGTAACGGTAACGGTAACTCAACCTAAATGCAACCAACGCAGCCACCATCGCTACCACCACCACCCCCAATTTCCAATTGGGTCATCCTCCAGTTATCCTTTTCTTTTTAGCAACCCATTTGGAAAAGGATCAGAGCCAAAAGGACACCCATTGAAAGCGTTATGGCCGCCGCTCCATTGCAACGATCCGTTTTACAAATATCACAAAAGAAGGCATCTGCCGCAGAGGTCTCTTCGCTCTCTGCCGGATTCTGGGCTTGACCACCGTATCCACCGTATTGATTCATCTGGCGCTGCTGCTGGTCACGTTCCCGCTCATTGGCATCGGGAATGAGTTTGTCCCGCAGGATCTTACAGGCATCCGAGTCGCCAGTGTCCAGTTGGCAGAATCTGGCGGTAACCACTTTTCGGGTCTCAGCTGAAAAAGAGTTATTAAATTATTATTATTATTAATAAACTTTAAAACACATATACTTTGAGCTTAAACCTTTTAAAACAAATTCTACACTTTCTAATTATACAATTTTTAAAAAATGAAAGATCCCCAAGTATCTACATTACTTTGCAGTGCAATTTTTCTATTTGTATCTTGATTTTATAGTGTAATTCCCCTTTAAGCCACTTCCTGGAAGTCGCTAATCTAGGCCATTTGAAACTCTGTCATTGTTTCTTTATATAAACCCGGCCAACTGCAACATATTATCTATCTAATAAACTCAAGCAAATGTTTATTCTACTTTTCAGATTAAACTTCAACTCACAAATGTATTTATATATGTATAAAAAGCCAATAATATATTAACCAATTGCTATCATTAAACTTTATACTCACGATCTTTGGCAACGACTTTTTGGCAATTCATAAGTGGATTTTTATTGGCCCCGTTCTTGAAGTAGGAGAACTTGTTCAAATCAAATAGCCAGGTGTCCAATGATTTCATTTTGTCCAGTGTACATTCCTGAAAAGAATTTATAAAACGTAATGATCCATGGCTTTTATTTTTATTTTTTGGGAAAACAATGAAAGAGTATTGATAGTTTTTGTTGGCAACAATGTCGATTTTATAGAACTGCAACCTGTGCGTAACTATTTTATCTTATCTTTGGGAACATCCGCCGATATCGGTAACGATGCGTTTCCCCTACAGACCTGGTTATCAGAAAATGGCCAGAATGCTGGAACGTTTACCTGGTTTACTTGAGTCTAGTGAGTACAAATATTAAAGTCTAATCAAGTCGTTTGGGCTTTATAGCCCATTGAGGAGTCATTTTCCACAAGTGGGGACTCCCATAGAAAGTGTGTCACTACTTGAATACTTTTTTATATTTCACTTAAAGCGCTACTGTTTTATTTCACAAACTTATCAGTGATTGCTTATGTATTTTCTTATATTTTGCCAAATCATATTTGCAATTTGGCAAAGAAAATAAATAGATAGGATTAGTTGTGACTGCAATGAATCGGGTTTGTCAGGCACGAAGACACGACAAGGCACCTATAATAAGTGATAAGATTTTATCAATTAACACTTTACGGTACTCGCAGTTCATATTCATAATTTCATCTTGACACAAAAGAATATATAGTTGGCATTACTTTGTCTGTTCTGAACATCTATAGTGTTTGAATTATTTATTTTGAAGACAGGTTTGGTTATCAAAGTCAAGACACGATAAGATTTTAAAGTTGATAAATGTTTTCTGGCAAGTTTAAGAAGTCAAATATTGTGTTTACTTAAGTATATAAATTTGAATAATATTTGTGCCTTTTTTTTGGGATTTTCCCTCGCGATTTCCCACCTTTGTTTGCCTTATTTTTTGACACTTTAATCTCCAGTCCATGATGGAACTTGCTGGAAAAATCACAAATTGTAATCTTTCATCCTGTCGCCGCCTTGAAAGCGACTAGAATTAATTCTACTAACTGGCTGTGAGATTTCTACAAGAAAATAAAATACAAAAATAAAGAATCCTGTCAGGGAGGGACTTGAAAGGTAGAAATTTACGTTGCTCGACTTGTGAAAAAGTATTTCCAACTGTTTGGCACGTGGCCGGGTTAGGTTTCTATCGTTCTTCCTTCCTTTTTCTGGCCCCAAAAAAAGGTGAAAGATGCCAGTAACAGAAAATTCACTTAAAGGCAAAAAGGGTTAGGGGGCAAGGGCGGAGGCGATGTTTGGAGGACCCAACACAAGAGGACGACGACGTTGCACGTTTCCGTTTCCGCTTTTGTGGGCTCTATTTCTAACGTGGCTTTTTCCTACATTTTGGTACAAAATTTATGGTCTATGTAGTTTTAATTTGTAAGCCAAGTACCCCGGGGTGCCTATACTACAGTGTCCTGTGCCCTATGTCCTGTGCACATTGATTAAGGTCAAAGTGGATCCGATTAACCCAACTGAAGGACCTCAACGACAACAGGTCCGGCTTGTGCAGGTCGGCAAGTCATCAATCAGTCCGGTAATGTGATGATGATTCTCGAACCGCATTGCCATCCGATTTATCAATCACTCACCTCGGGCACTATGGTGGAATTGGAATCCAGATCGGCGCAGCTGGGATTATCGCTCGAATCGCAGACGAAGCATTTGATGGCCGCGCCTGTAGGATATGCAATATAAATTTTTATACATATTTCAGAATTTTTTAAATCACACAATCACAACCACACAGCACACACAACACACCGCAAAACACACACCATTTGAAATGCATCCCAATATGGCCAAAAGCAATAAAATTCCCGACATCATTCGCACTGGTATTTTCCCTTTTGATTTGATTTGATTTTTTTTGCTCCGTTTCACTTGGAAAATGAGAGAAATTTTTCAAATATTTTTCCACACTCGCGCGTTGTATGTTTTCCGCTTTTGGGCTCTAAGGGCTGACTGAAAAATTCAGAGGTCCTGCCACTGCCGTTGGACAAATGTGAACTGAAATTGGATGCCAGCTAGGCGAAGGCAATTGCCTGCGAAAGGACCTATGCTACAGTGAACCGAAACGACGACGTCATCGTTTCTGACCCGAATGGCACAAAAAACCGAAGCGTTTTGGGGTCTTCTCGGTTGGAGAGGAGTGGAAAGAAGCGTCCTTCGTCCCGGGATGTCTCACTGCGTGGGTGCGTTGCTCGAGTGGCTTCTGATTTCGACAGTAATAACGTCTTGGGTTAGCCCCACATGGCTGCAACAAAAAACGAAAAACTGGCAACGTCAGAAATTATTTAAATTGCAAACTGCACCAGGCCAAAAGATGGCTGGAACTCGTCAAAAGAGCAAACTGAGCAGGACCTACTCCAGTACCCCGCAAAAAATGCAATTTCCTTGTGGCCACAAAAAAAAAGAAGGAGAACCTTTTTATTTTGGCCCCCGTACCAAAAGTCCAACACCAACGACAATAAAAAGTCAATGGAAAATAAAATGGCTGAAAGAATTCTCCGCCACAAAAGTGGCTATTTAAATAATCAAATTTTGGTCCAAAAATAAAGCGACTTTTTTAAGCTTCGGAATTGAAAATGGAAATGAAATGGATGTGGATAAGAATATAATCCTATACAAAAGAAAAGAAGAATATTTTTTATGAAAAAAAAAACTATTTTAAAGAGAGTTACAACTTTAAAGAAACTCTTGTTTTTCAAACTCCTGAAAACAAAGAAACTCCAACATTTTTCACCTCTACCACCATTTTTTTTCGGTTTACCGACATGATAAGCTTTGGTGGCCATTGAAACCAAAATTAAATTATGTATTCATAAAATAAACGCCAACCGTAGGGTCACCGCGAACGAGGACGAGATGGAAGGACTCCGGCGAGAGTCTGTTAAAATACGAGTGCCTGGGGAGTTGGTTAAAACGTGCAGATACCACGATAGCAGGGACTAGTCGGCCAACGAGGAAGGATTTGAACGGCAGGTCCTGTGGGGGATTGAATAGAAACAACAAAGCATAGCAATTAGTGGCGCCCAAGAGCGAAAAACTCATCCGCATTTCTGCTTTTGCGGCTTTGCTTTTTCCTGACCTCGTCCACGGGCCACAGACGACACATCCTGAGCGTGGGCGCTTATTTATCGTTCCCCCATTGACACCCACCCTCCACAAAACCCCCGCTCCTTGAACTCCTTGCCACCAAAATCCTTTCGTATCTCCCGAGGGGGCGGCACTGCAGCTGGCAAGCGTTTCAATTTATCATAAACAATGCGAGGCGTGATTGGTGTAGGTCGCGGCCATGGCCCCAAAATCCGCGGAAAGTGTTGGCTAATGTGGCCTCTTGTTTTCTACCTGCCAGTGATAGTGCTGGCTAAAAAGCAACAGCGAAAAATGAGGAAAAAAATACATAAAAGTCCAGGTGAGAGTATCGTTTTCAGGTAAGTGGAGTAGCAGACCGCAAAGTACTCAGGTGTGTGGTAGTTTAAAAAGCAGTTAACCTAATCCTTTTTTGGGGTATGTGAGGGTCATTCCACAAAACTAAATCTTGTATATTTATTATTTTTAAATATATTTTTAATATTGTTGTTAGCAGATACATTAGACTTCTATGGATACCTTTCAAGTTCTATTATAAATCTATCCATGTCAGTGTCTGAATTTAGTTATTAAATATGAAAACAAAACCTTTATTATACTTATTTAAAGTATTTAAAATATTTCTCCTTGATACATAGTATCCCAAGTACATGCCAAAAACTTTAAAAGAAAAACATTTCAGCTATCAATTTCCGGCTAAACTTTTCGCTTTCATCTTACCAAGGCCTCTTTGAGCCAAAAACCTTAAAGCCATTTATTAAATTCCCCTTTCAGCAGCGACAGTAGTAAGAATTTTGCAAATTTTAATTAAGCCATGGAAATCAGAACCATTTTCAATTACCCTTTAGTGCTCAGCGATTTGCACGGCCCTTGCTGGCTGCAGGCCATAAAAATGCAGCCTGTTGAGTGGAAATGGCCGAAAACGAGTGTACGAAAATGAAAACCAGAGCCTGGCAATACCATGACAGTTCCGTGACAAGGACACATTTTGGCGCTGTCTGGACAATGGGACGAAATTTTTTTTTTTGGCAAATGGTGATGATGACGTCGTCGCGTTGATGTCATAATTCCATTGGACATGGAAAAGGATCGCATGCCGGCACTTCATTTGCTAACAGCGACAGGACATAATTAAAAATGTTTACGCACGCTTCCGTTTCCGGTTGGCATTCCCTTTGTATATTGTGTGTATTTGGTGGGTAGTGTGTTAGTATCCAAAGGTCAGAGAATGCAGCCCATAAATTATGCTTTCGATTTTTACAACTTGACACATTTTCGCACCGAAACAACCATATTGCGGCGGCTTGACTTTGGTTTACAACTTTTTTATCGTTAGGATAAAAAAAAAACCCCGTGCACATCGTAAAACTTGGATTCTACGAACCCAGCCATAAATTTTTTCTTGCCTGGCTAACAAAAAAAAATGCAGAAAATAAAACATTTTGTGGGTGAAAAGTTTTGGGTACTGTTCTGGTAAACCAGCCCCCACAAAAAATAGCCTTTAATTAGTTGAATTTTTCGCTTGGCATGCTAATTGAAAAAGTTTTTTCTTGTTTGCAACCGCAGCAATGAAATATTTACGGTCTTCGCTTCTCAAAAGTGTGTCAGAGACTCGATAATGTTGCCATCGAAATCCACCATCCGTCCTACAACCCAGAACTCAGTTGTGTTTACTCTAGTTTAATTGAGTTTTATTACGTATACGCACCGTATACCATGGCACACACCGCCTCGGGTATACCACAGCCAATTAACTTTGCCACTGGCAGCTGCCAAGGACGTAACAATACGCCAACAACCCCCTTGGCCAGCTCTATTGCTAGAGCAATAAACATAAAACTTTATCGTTGGCCGTATCTGCAGCTTCTGGCCAAATCAATCGCAACAAATGCGCTTGCAAATGCCAAAGAGGTACTACTGCAAGGCAAGTCGTCGAAATATAAAACTCTCTAGCTTTTGGATTATTCCGCACTATATACTTGCACTGCCAGTGTGTGGCTATATTTTATGGCTGATTGGGGATTCAACTAGCTTCGAGTTCCATTTCCATAAGACCTTAAATTTATGTGTTGGACAAATCTAATGTATGTTCTGTTCGGGAGAGTTGATTGAAGGACAAAGCAAAGTCCCAGTCGTAGTCGTCATCTCCGAAAATGGCATTTCCGATCATCTCCAGAATGCCAAGCACATGAAATCAATTTGGCAGGCAAACAATGCCAAAGTACGTAATTTTTTCCAGCAATCACTTGCACTTGACTGCAATGGCAGCCTCAGGTGGGGCCGATTTCAAGACAAAAGCAGCTTAAGCACCTGGAAAAAATAGTAGAGATTTTTCTTCAATTTGTTTTTTTTGTTGTTTTCGTTGAGGCAACCCCTTGGCCTTTGTAGAATTTACAGGTCAATGAGCTGACTGAGCATGTCGAGGATGGAAAAACAAGTCGGGAGGTACTCGAAGAGCTATGGCAGCAATTTGTGGGTGTCTCCAAGCTGCACGTGCCACAAAAGTGCAACACAAATAGTGGCGACTATGCATAGGAAGCTGCATTATCCTCATCATCATCATCATCAACAGCAATCAGCTTTAGTGGGGTGGGCGTGACAAATACAAAATATCATCGCAGCATACTTCTAGGTGGCTTGGAAAAATATTTACTCCGCATTGCGTATACGCCCTGGTGGCCACGGAACGTGACTCAATGCCCCCGTAGCTACTCGCGTAGCTATGAAAATATATTTATGGAGCTCTGGCAGGAGCCAAGCCAAATATAAATCATGCAGCTGATTAACATGCAAAATCTGTTGTTGTTCTAAAATGCTAACGAATGCCAAAGACAAATGTTAAGCTTTATGGAGTTTGCAGTCTTGGCATAACAATGAAAGATGTTCTCAACGGAGATAACTATTTACGGTGTTGTGTTTAAACAGAATAAAGGGCACTCTTATATTTGCAGGACTTAAATTATAAACCAACAAATATTCTACTGAAATGTGGCATAAAATAGATGATCATAAACATAATTTTATCACTTCGGCTTAAAACCATGGGAGCACTATAAGAAGAAGAGCATATTCCTCTCTTATGCACACAGGTACTCCGGAGCGCACGCAAGGTTGAGTTGACTTTTTTTGGGAAAAGCGTTATAACTTCACCAATTTTCATTATTTATTGATGAAATTCGTCTCGTTTTATTCAGAATTAATGAGAAAACATTTATATGTGGCAAAAATGTCAGAATTTTTGTAAGTTGTACCGAAAAAGTGGCATCAAAATCCGAAAAACACAAACAAAAGTCGAAAACTTCAGTTTCAGGTGTAAAAATTTTGTTCTTTTTGTTTAACAAAATCGAAGATATATTTTTTTTTCAAAAGATACAACATTTCACTATTAAAAAACACCTAAAATTTTGAAATCGGTTAAAAGAAACGCGTTCAGGAATTCTTAAGCGCAAACAAGTCCCGAAAAACGGTTTTTTAACCATAAATCAAGACTTTGAGGGTGTTACAAATATTTCAAACATGGTTTTGTGATATACTCGACCGAATAAACAATTCCTACTATGTCACTTCAAAAGTTCAAAATCACTGTTACACTGTGTTATTTATACATTGATGTTGATGGTATATACATATGTATATAGTGATGATACATGAAACGATAAACGATTGTTTATGAGGGTTCAGCAGCTGCGTTGGATGATAAGCAAAAGAAGTACCATGCCGCTTAGGTGCAAAAGGGCAGTATATGTTCATTGCATCCTGCCAATGTGGCTTTATGGTGTACAAATTTGGGGGATCGCCGCCAAATCGAACTATAAGCGAATCCAGGTGTTGCAGAACCGAATGCTGAGAACCATAACAGGCTGTCCCTGGTACGTGCGTGGCTCCACTCTTCATAGAGACCTTAACATACATACTGTGGAAGAACAGATAAATAGACACACAAGCCGTTACAGCGACAGACTTCTAAGACATCGCAGCCTACTGGCTAGAAATTTACTTCCAGCTAGACCATTGAGGCGTCTTAAACGTCTAGGTTTTGCTAAGACACTTAATTAGAACATAAATCAGACATTAGAAATCCATATATATGTATTATATTTTGGTTAGGCTTACATTGTATATACACTTCATGTGATGTTAAGGTACTTATTTGATGTACAGATTCTTCACTTAATAAATATAAAACAAAAAAAAAAAAAATCACTTCGGCTTAAGAATGTTAGACCCTAAAGAAATTAAGACCATTAAATGTAATCCCTGCAAATTCTTCTCACCATATAGCCCGACAAATAGCTTCGCTGATAGAAATTCCAACCCACAGAATTATGGTTATTGCATTGCAAAAATATTTGCACGCTTTGCGAGGGAAAACAAAACAACACTGGGAAAACAAATTTCTTCCCCCCAGAGAGTAGAAGGAGGTGAGGTTTTTTTTTTCATCTGAGCAGGACCACCCTGCGTATGCGCAATTTGCGCGTAATGACATTTATGGCTTCTTACTTTTATGTTGCATACTTTTGGGAGCGTCGCTCAAGTGTGAAACTTTTGGCGAAAAACAATTGCTTTTGGCTATAAGGCATAAAGGGGGATGTTCTATAAGCCCCATACAAATTCTTGCTTTCATTTTAATTAAAAAATAATTATAAAACATAATTTACACCTGGGACTTGAAAAAAACGCACGACAAGTTCGCAAAGCACAATGGTGGAATTACTCCAACCTTAATTGTATTATTCTTTATAAAAATTTTATATCAAATATAAATAAATATGAAACCCAGAACTACAAAACAGAACTTTCACATTCTGAGAATCAGGCAGTAATACAACCATAATAAATGATTTGGACAGCATTTCGGGCGAGGGCGTTCTGTGAATTCAGAATCAATGTTTTTTATGTTGGCGCCACGCTGTCCACGAAAATAAAAGGAAGGAATGACTGAACAGACCGAGACAAGGCTGCCAATGATCCTGAGGAAGTGGTCGATGTGGGCGATTGGGTGGTGGTTGGGTGGTGGCAGGATGCTGAATGCTCCAATGCTGTTGCTGTGAATAAAAGGCGCCATCCTGTCGACAGAACGCACCCATAGACAAAAGCTGCAGAACATTTCAACTGGCGACGACAGAACACAAATGCTAACGCATGTAGGTCGTCCCCAGCGTTTTGTATCTGTATCTGTATTTGAATCAGTATATGTATCTGTATCTGTGAGAGCGTATTTCCGCATTTGTATGCGTGCAAAAGACAAATAGCAACTGGCTGCGCATTAAAGTCACTAGCCACAACCAAAAAAATGTTCTACACTTTGAAAATACTATCCAATAAATTGAGATTTACTAGTTACCCTTAAAAAAATAGATTTTTTTTAGTCATCATTATTATTTTTCCAAAATCAAATAAAGTTTATAATATTCTTTGTTCTAATATATTTTTCAAGTGTAGGAGTATGTATCTGTGAGAGTGCTATTCTGTGCTTGACTTAATGGGCCAACATGTCGTCAGGATTCTCGCATCCTCAAGAATAAAACTAACAAAGTTGCCCTATTATTTTTGGCCTGCGTAGACAGTGACTTTGACTCTGGGCCACAAAACAAATTCGGCAGACATTTTGGCAGCAACTACCAAGGCGACAGACAGAGACAGAGACCGCAAAAAAATGGAGAGGGCCGAGTCCTTGGTCAAGTTATGCGTTCGTCCTGCCGCTTTTCATATGAAAATTTCGATTTTATATAATTGCCGACACATTTGGCACGCATTCCTTCCTTTTAGCTGCTTATAGTTCTGCTCCATATCCTGCTCATAGTCCTTCCCCCAGTCCTGGTCCTTTCTCCTTCCATTTATCAATGACCAGAGTGATTTAAGTGCTAAACATAAATAATTGAATTGTTGTTGCCATCGATTACTTATGGACGACATTGTGTGGTTTGTAAGGAAAGCCAAATATGTTTCAGATTTAACTGAAAATTTTCATTCCTTGAAGCCTCTTTAAATTTCCACAACAATAATGGCAAGAAAATAAATTTAATATATTTATTCGTGAACCTCTACTGTGCTCACTCTTTTATTTATTTACTTTTATTCATTCTTTTCCATTTCATTGCTTGAATAAATTTATTTTTATTGGTTTACTTCCACCTTTTCCATTTCCCATGCCATTTTCTCTGCAATTTTTCTCCATTTCTTTCTCTAAGCATTCAGAAATGAAACCCAAGTATTTTTCAGTTAAATATTAAATTCTTATATTTTCACAGAAATTAAATACAAATACAGAACTAAACTTGCAAACAATCGGAATGTTTATACGAACTAGGTATGGCATAAATCAAAGAACTTGGTGCGATGTATTTAGGACTTAGTTTAACCAGTTACAGATAAAGGTACTTTTTTGGATACGTGGCTTCTAGAACTAGTCTTAGATCTAATTCCTAAGTATGGTGGCCAGGGTCAGGCTGACCACTGTGGCGATCAGACTGTAGCCCACCTGGCGGGCTCCCAGCAGGGTGGAGGCTCCGTTGCAGCCATCGCCGTTGCAGGTGCAAATGGTCTGCTTGTAGCCCTCATTGTCGGCGGTGAAGCAGGTGTTTTGTACCTTCTCCGGAATCCACCCACAATTCCTCACAATCCGCCGATTGTTGTTTACTTCGAACTTGATCACGGTTTTGCGGCAAAAGGGCACTAGGCCGTCTTTACCATTGCATTCCTTCAGGAACTGTTCATCCCGCTGGGCACGAGGAGTGTTTACAACGAGAGTGGCGCAGTCCTCGTCCTCATGGGAGTTGCAATCGTGGCAGCGAATGGCAGATACTGCAATATAAATATTATTTAAAAATTTATTAGCTTTTAGGTAAAGACTTTAGGCCTATAATTGTAACCTTTAATGGCATTCAAATGCCTGGCTATTCGCCCTTTTCAAAGAACCCGAAAGTAGTGACATTAAATTATTTTATTAGCCACCCACACCAGCTACTTCCAGCCCTTCTATTTACCTGTTCCCCTCCAGCAACTGTCGACAGGTGAGGCTTCTGACTGACAAACTGACTCCAAGCTGACTGCAGTAACCTGAATAATTGCATGTCAACTGTTGTGCCTCAAAACAAAAAAATAAATGCCAAAACATCCAACGTTTGGCACGCGACCAGCCCAGGGCACTGCAAAAACACTTGGATTGCCATCGCATAGAGTTGAATTATGGACGAAGTCCGGTAGAACTAACTAGAATACTCTTTACCCTTCTATAAATCAAAACAGTTAAGGCTTCTTAAATATTGGCAGTTTAATTACTTTCTGCTACACCTTTAAAATAAAAAATCCATCATATCTTTAATGAAAAAATCTATATACCCCTTGAAAATAGATTTTAAAACCTATTTTCATTCAAAAACAATTACCCCTTTTATCATTTTCTTAACCAATTTTTAGTGAAATTCATTTGACAGTCCAAGACCAAATTGGTAACCTTTCAAGACATTATACAACGGGGTGTGTAGTACTAGTGGAAAAAAAATAGAAACCAAGTAAAGGGCAAGGACATGCAGGCCAATGTAACTGAGAGCCCAGACTTATAATTCGAAATATGTCTGGTCCTGTCAGGATTGTAAATGTCAGTCGTCGTGGCACTGCAGGCGTATGCGCAATGTTTAGGTGCGAAGACTTAAAATTAGAGCCCATTGGTGGCCACTCAGGCAACTCATTAAGTAGTTAAGCTCATCTACCTGGTAAGCCCAGCAAACATTGTGTAATAAAAAGTCACCTGCCGTAAAATCCACAGTTGGAGTTTCTAGTTGCTCCCCTATTCGGAATAGGGAATTTGCATATTTAGCATTTAGAATTTTCCATTTGCATTTTACATTTGCTGCATATTCATGCGGCTTTTCAGCAAACTTGAACTTCTACCAGGTGACGGGGGAGGAGAGTTGTTGGAAAAGCGGAAAACTGAAGGAAAGTTGCGGCAACGAAGCGTAATATCTCTATTCTATGTTTGCCTTTGTGGCTGCATAGAAGTGTAAGGTTACTTGACAATTGTTCGCTAATGAAACGCGCTCTTGAAAAGTGCTGGATAGCAATGGGTCGGTAGGTCTTTATTTACCATCTGGCTGAGGCTGGGTTCTGGACTCTATTTACCCATCAGATTACTGGGCAACAGTATGTGCAAATACTTTCAATATAATTTAATGCCATTTAATGTTCCCTTTAACAGTCGAGTGTGAACTGCGAAATCGCTTCTACAATCAAACTTACTCACATGCCGGAGAATTCAAAGGCATATTTGTATGCGTGAGAGATTCTGGCTGTTAATTGGATTAGTCTCTGGTTAAAAAAAAAAAAAATATTAAAAGCACGACATGCACGTGATTATTAAATTAAAAGGGAATTCTGTCAGGGGGTCACTTTTGCGAGGAAATACCAATTGTACAAAAATTAAACAATTTTCTTTTATAAATCCCTACTTCCATAATTTGTAATTGATTTAAAATCATCCCAATTTCAATTCTAACTAGATCCTATTCTATAGACTAATCGATTTTATGGGATGATTTATTGTTGAATAGAAATCCCCAATGCTTCCCCCCAATCCGAGCAAATCAATTAAATTTAGTCGCTAGCTGGTTAGGTGGTATTTTGGCCAACTTTGTGATTCATCAGATTCAGCCAAGTGAAAAGTGTTGGGAATGAGTTTCCACTTCAATGGATCGATGGCTTGATGAGTTGCGGTTGATTTGAGGCAACAAAAAAATCAATCAATTTGCAAAAACAAAAGCCAAACATCTGTAAAGTGTTGGCCAATCAATTGGCTTATTGTTTGGGACCAAGTTGAAGGTGGCTTTTATTTGATTAGCACCCCGAGAATTCCCCCACTTTGTATTACTATATATTATATGTATTTTTTATGTAAGCTTACCTGATAAGAGATTGGAAAGCACTGCCAGGCAGATGGCATACATGAATATCGTGGTTGACATATTGTTGCTGTTTTTTGTGGTTTGATTAAATCAATTCCTGATTTTAATAAATCTATCAACCGAGTTATCCAACGTTGATGCTGTAAAAGGTAACAAAATCCACAGGTTATACATATATATTATTTGTGGGTTTATTATTGTTTTAGCTTGGCATTTGTTTTCATTTGTAATTTGATTAACGCAAAAAACGGCGGCATATTCATTAGCATTGCTTCACTATAAAATATAATCTAGAAATGATTGTATATGATTTTTATTGTATTTTGTAAACCGGTATTGGAGCGTGGCCGTTCAACGTGACAAGTGCTAATATTTTGCTAATAATATTTAAATTTTTTTTAATTTCTTTATAGCTGTTTTCAATATTAGCATATATAATATAAATAACAGCACAATATTAAAAATGGGTCATATGAAAACAAGATAATCCTTTTATATTTTTTTTGTTTAAATAAACTTTTAATCACCTTGTGTTAAAAATCACAACAATTAAAATACACAATTTATTTATATATATTTTTTAGAGAGCAAGACAACTGGACGCGATCACTGTCGAGCTGAATCTGAAAACTCGTATTGAATTTTTCGAAAAACGTTGATTTTTCAAACCAGCACGCTCGGCAAGCAGCCGAAGAGCTCTTCCCCGAGAGAGATACTCTCGAAGAGAGACTTTAACAAGATCGGCCCTATGGGAAAAATAAAGAAAACTTCCGCTACTGGATCATCCATACAGGGTCTTATATACGAATGTATTTGTGAATAATATAAATTTTTTCCTATGGGAGGGGGATGCTCTCCAAGGTAGCCCCAAGTCGCTGCATTGATAAGCTCCGGCTTCGTTTGGTTTCAGCTTGGTTCTTAACCCGAAAACAAATCGACATCCAAACGGAATCCACCGGTTAAAACTGGTCAAAACTCAAGTGACGTCACTGGTAAATAGGTAAAAAAAAATATAAAAAGTAAACATGATCACGTTCACTACCTAACAATAAATGGCCTTCCATTTAAATGCCTGGTCTTTGGAATTCTTTGTTTATGGTTTTTAAAAATAGGTTAGGTAGATTTTGGGAAATATTTCAATAAATTTTACTTATTTTTTCTGTCAAGAAAAAGTCTGTCGAACATCTGTCGAAAGTTTCAGAACATTATCCCTTTTTTTATTGTTTTACTGATTTTTGCATTGTTTTTACGGATTTTGCAAAAAATATTATTTTCAAACTAATCTTAGGACACTTTTTATTTTATGACTATTTTTATAATTAAGACAAGCCATAATATTAATGAATATTAATTATTATTACTTCTACTCACTAAATATTGCCATTAAAAATTTTTTTAATTGTGCAATTTTTAGTTTTATGAATGGCACTGTTACGTCGAAATTTGTTTAGATGATATTTGTTTGGATGATTGTCTCAGATCGGATCATGGTGGTTCCGGTGGTTTAAGAGATATGATCCCATTTCCGACCATGAAAACTTGGACTGTACTCTATGGTAATTCCCCTTATCAACGTCCCGGACGTTTAGTTAAAACTGGTTCGCACCTCCAAAAACTCAGATGTGCGGGTTTAGTCTGGTCCCAGGGCAGACTTTGATGTGGAGCCCAGACATCCCGACTCTCCGATCTATTGAGGAAAATACTGGACCGTCGAGCTTATCTGTCCTAGTTCAAGGCAGTTTCCCACCAAGCGATCCAGCATTTATTTCTTGACTCATCATTATACAAAATTTGTTAAAATCCACTTGCCTACCGATTTGCTTTGCTTTTTTTTTTTAATTAAGTGTCACATTTTGCAAACAATGCAACTAAATTTGAATTAACACGATGCTGTTGCTTCTGGTGCAGTTGTTTGTATGAAAACTGAATAAAGTCAGTGCCCAGTTGTCGGTTTGAGCCAGTTTGAGGCGGTTGTTTGTTAAATCGTTTCTTTAATCTTTACAACAGTGGAAATTTTTGATGGGAAAGTTTGTGGAATTTTTCCTCATAATACTAAGCTAGCTGAATTTTTTTTTTTAATAATTCAGAGATAAAATTTTATAAATCTCTTAAGCACTCTATCAAATCAAATGATTAGAAATAGTAGTTTGAAATAATTTTGTATGTATATTTTTATCAAAAAAACATTTTTTTATCAAAATAGGTAATATTGTGACGCAAACTGATATCTATTCTAAAATGTGTTTATAGACTTGCCTATGTTACAAAATATAAAATAAAAAAATTAAATTTGTATATAATTTTTACCTATGTATATACAAAATGTTATTCCTTGATTCCTTAAAATGTTGGGCAAGAAAAACACCTTGAATAGAACTCCAAATTCCAAAAAAAATCAAATTTAAAAGTAGAACCAAACTGCTGCAAATCGAATGTGTAACTGAGTGCTGTGGAAGTTATGTCTTTGGCTTTAGGCAAATGGCATTGGATTCAGATCGGATCGGATCGTATAAAATTCATAAATCAGCTGATTGGTGAACAGAATTTCTATACTGCGTTATTGGGAGGTCAGACTTTGGATTCAATTATAAAAACAAATTCAAGCAAATGAACAGATTCTTGTTTGCTGGAACCGGTTTTCCAAAGGTTTTTATTTTTTTCAGAAAGTGGTTCCTGTAAAGGTAAATCTCCCCCAAAATCGGCTCATACTTACTGACCAAATAAAACAATTAAGACATTATTTCCAGACAAAATAAACATTAAATAAATTAAAGTCATGTCTCATTGAACTTAACAATGAGACAATCGTAATAGGGGGATATTATTCAAAAAAATTGGGGTATTTTTTGTAGAAAGCTTTTAGTCAATTCTACAACTTGTTAGAATTGAAGCTTGAAAGCTGCAGATTAGAGAGCTTCCACTGGACTAGGTCTCAATGTTATTTAAATTTAAGCAATAAATCCAAACCAAATGTGTTTGTCAACATTTTGATTATGCGTACTTTAACCCCAAACCAAAGCCAAAACTCTTTACTCACTAAGGCCTATTTATAGAAGCGAATATAATTGTTTAATAGCATCAATTGAGATGGATCCGAGGGAGCCGAGACCCATGTCTGGTGGAAATCTTTGCCTCCCAAAAAGGGCGTCCCTTGGATCGTCTTCAATTTTGCGCGCTGAATGAGGCACAAAAGCAATGAGGCGAAATGATCTGCAAAAATATATATATGTATAGTATATATAGAGAAACTTAATTCAATTGGCCAGAGTCTTGGGGCAGTAGCAATTTGTGCGACCTATTGATATGTGTGTAGGCTCCACAAGAGGAAGCCTGCGATTAAGCTTAATTAATGCTCTAGGCAAGATTTATACTTGGGCTATACGAGTGACCATAGACTTCTCGGGGACTTCACGTGTGCGTCTTCCAGATTTGTTGATTAAGTGTCTGGACGCCTAGTTGAAGTGGCGCTCAGGGTTATGAGTGGTCAGTCCAGTGCACTGCCATCGTCTAATTGCGAATTCTAATTGCAGCTATTTAAATTTACATAAATAACTGGATAGACTGGGCAGCAAAATGTGGAACAAATTAAAGGGAGAGGGTCTTCAAAAAGCATTAGTTTTTTGTCTTTAGATATCCTTGCTTTCATTATTTAGGTCTACTTTTTTACTTTAAGTCCTGGAAACTTTAAAAAGTTAAAAACATAATTAAGTACTTACATATATGCCTATTAAAAGTGCTACAGAAATGTTCTTTAATAGTATTAACCATATCTTTAAACATAAAATATGATGCTTTTATAAAAAACATGATTATTTTCTTTAAAAGGTCTTCCAGAGAAACACAAAAAGGATATATCCTTGAGCTTTAAGGCAGTACATAGTACGGCAGCGCCCTATGAGTGCCAGTAAAAGCATAAAAGACATTTTGTAGTCTAGTGTCGAGTGAGACAAGGGCTTTGGCATCTCCTCGAAAAGAGGACGCAGCTCACACACTCTCCAAAGCTCCAAAAATCGGAAAGCTTTTGATAGCTAATGGGCCGACTGAAGACCGAGACCAAAGCTGAGGCTGAGACCGGGGGTCGTGCCACGTTCCCCATACGCCCCGTGGGCCGCCCCACTGCTCGGCAGCTTGGTGGCTCGCAGCTGCGCTCGTGTGCGGTACATTTGTCGAGTGCGGCTGCTGCTTCGCCCAGTCGTTTGCCGTTTGCCAACCGTTTGCCAGTGTTTGCCGAGCGCCGTGAGCCGTGAGCACTGTGTTGGGATTTTGCAAGGAATTCATTAGAACAGATAACAACCGACCAGCCGAATCTGTATCTGTGAAATTTTAGATCGTTTTGTCAGCGACGCACATCAAAAATTTAATTCAATTTAAGCAAAAAAAAAAAGCGAAACAACTTGGTGCTTAACTTAACCAGTGTTTTAAAAAGTATAACACAAAAAATATATTAAAATATATATTAGAAATGCAGTACATCTATGTGATTAGTGCGCTCATTTTGGCCATAGCCGTGCAGCAAGGTAAAAAGGATTTAAGAGTTAAAAGGATATTTAACTCAAAAACCGCTCAACGGGAAGCCCAAAAGTCGCGATTACGATTACATAATACGGGATACGCTTTTGGGGCGAAAAAGCGGATGGGTGAGATGGGGAGAGGGGGGCTGGTGGTTGGAACTGGGAGAGCTGGTGGTGGTGCCGTCTTGACGCCAAAGGACAAAACCCATGTATCCTAGCCGGCCGCCGTGGCGCCTTTTTTCACGCACACCATCACCACTATTTGCATTCAATAGATATAAGCTCCTCGAGCTCCTTGAGTTCTCTGAGAAAAGTAACATTTTTTTTCTCTACTTCATTTGGCTCTCTGCCACAGATTTTTCTAAGGGTGTACCACATAAAAAAAAAAGGAAATGGGATTGAGAAGGGGGTTTGACCCCTGGCCTAATACGAACCATAAAGTGAGTTATCCGACACCCCCCTTGATTTGGTCTCATACATTTTACGCACAGGGGCCTAGTGGCCCAGGATATAGTTAAATGGGATTCCCCACAAAGTTTTTCCTATCTTACTTCCGCTTCTTTTCTCTACATTCTTCGCACACCATTACATGTGTGTGTATGTGCAAGGATAGGAATATAGGACATGCGCACTCCATTTGGTTAAAGGTCCTGGAGGGCAGTTGCAGTAATCCGATACCCCAAAACCCAAATATTCACTCAGGCTTATATAAAAGAATCTCCAAAACACAAAATACAAATAAAAAAGATTGTATCTTCTAATCAGTTGAAAATAATGAAAAAGGGGGTCGTCTATAAATGTATCTATATAATATATCTATTTGTAGTCCAGGCATTGCAATCAATGCAATTTATAACTATTTATAGACTGTAACAAGCCTTAATTGGTCACAGTTCTGGTTAGACTGAAGAAAATCCAGAGGGATTGTGGTTTAAAATATATTTATAGGAGTTCTATTTCTATTTTAAATCTTAAAATATTTATACTTAAAAGTAGAGTAATTTATATCCTTAAAATCATCCCCATTGTCCTTCAATTTGATGTACTTCTAGCTCATAAAGTAGCTCATCTTACCCAGCATCTTATTTCATTGTTCTCCAAGCTTCTTCGCCTAAAAGCAGACTCTTATTTCTTGTTGTTTGCTCCACCCGCTTACGTAACCCGAAGCGCCAACAATGGCCGGAGGGAGTTGGTCGAATAAGGCAAAAAAGTTATTCGAGTCCATTAGCCATGTCGATGTCTCAATTAGCAAGCCAGCTTGGAAGTGCCTCTGTCTGGCTCTAATGGAGGCGTTGAAGTCTTCTGTGGACCTGCACTGGCATTTCTATGCCATTCTCCATTAGCTTCTTGCCATTGTGCCATTTTTGGCACAGCGTGAAGCAAAAGCGCATCGCAAGTTGCATCATTTCAGAGATACTATATCTTCCACACCCGACTGGGGGAAAATATCCGTCTCACTTTTGTACATTTTGGAAGATTAAATAATGCGAATCTCGTGTCGCGCACGACCTTAAATTCAATTTAGCTAAGGCAGCAACAGCCACCAAAAGTTCCACTCACAGATCTCTTTATATATCATTTCTAGTCGGACTATAGCATTGTCCGATATTTATTCACATTCGTTTTCCTTTCATCCAAACACTCAATTTTTTTGTGAAACTATTAAGGTTAAGTATTTGCTTGGAATGGAAATATTTTCTTTCCAATTGGCATTATCTTGGTTTAGGGTCAATTAAGTGGAATATTGCACCTAGAGTGCAGAAAATTATTAGAGAATAGGGGGAGATAAGTGTGATTATTAGCTGCAAGGATGCACAAGGATGCTTAGTTACTAATTAGGGACTTTAGATATTCTGTATCTAGATAGTAATTAAGTTTGAGATGCTAATTTATGGGTTTACAGCTGAAAAAATGTTCCTTTTAAGAAATAATCTTGCGTTTATTCCGCCTAGAAACTATTATTTATTTCTTAAATTTTTTTTCCAGGCTCTGCCATCAAATGCTTTGTCTGCAACAGCCATAAAGATGCCAACTGTGCACTGGACATACCACCCGAGAGCCTGCAGAAGGACTGTGATGAGCAGCACTCGTCCCGGGGCAAGGGAATTCCAACCTACTGCCGCAAGATAACGCAGATCATCGAGTTCTCAGTCAACAGCCGTAAGTTTCATAAAAAGAAAATATAAAAAAATAAGTAAAATAAATCAAAATCCATTGACAGTGCCCCCAGATAGCCGAGTGATAAGGACCTGTGGCTATCAGAACCAGACCTCCACCAACTATTGCTATCAGAGGGCTGGCTTTGGAGGTCGCCAGGTGGTCTGCTCCTGTGATACGGACAACTGCAACGGTGCCGGGGCGATGAGTGCCTCGGTGGTGGGTGTGGCAGCTATGGTGGGTCTCCTGCTGGGCGCCTGCCAGTGGCTGCACGGTTAAGGAGTCCGGACAAGAGGGTGCCGCCTCAGTTGTTTTTGTTTGTTTTATCGATGCATCCACCCAGTTTTTGTTTCGTATTGTTGCTGTTTTTGACTTCTGTGACCCTTTCACCGCTTTCCCTCCCCTCCATCTACAAGGTCCACGCTAAGAGCTGCTCCAGAGCCTGGTAATATACACCCCCATCCATAATTTTAAATACATAAAATAACTATTTAATTTTCAGCTCTGGGCAAGCCTGATTTTATAACATTTTTTGAATGGAATGAACCGTAAAAAGCTTTATACAAAGTATTAAATATTAAAACATAATTCCTTAAATTGAAGTGTATATAAAAATATAAAAGAGCAGTAACAATTTGGCCAATATAACCGTTCAAATCTATTTACATAAACATTTAATGAGAATGAGAAAAAAAATAACGATATAACACTAAAACCTACCGCAGTTGAAAGTATTTAATGAGAAACATCCCAAATAAACGAATAAGTCGAAAAATGAGGCCACAAAAGCTAACAATGTTGAAATTTAAGGCTACCTACCACAAGGAAATCCCCGATATAATAGTAGAAAATAAAACTATAAATGTTAACACTTTTTGTCTAAGTTTTCTCTATTTTTATTTTCATAAGACTTAAAACAAATTTCTAAAAAGCAAGCAGAATGCGCCACATAGAAAAATAATAAAGTATTTAAAAAACGAAAAAAGAAAAAAATATATAACACTTTGTAGATTAATTAGCAAACGATCAAGAGAAGTAATCGAGGAATCCCGAACCAAAGGAACTCCTAGGATAGTTTTGACACGCTAATAGGCGCCACCACGCCCACATCTACTGCACTCCCAAGTGAAAACACTCGTTGTTGTAACCAACTGCCAAAAAAAAAAACCAAAAAAAGTAAATGGAAAACCTTTGAAGCAATTCACCAAACCAAGCTAAGAGAGATACCAAGTCCCGCTGAGGAAACACCAATGCTCGTTTTGTCCATCGTAGCAAAGTTACAGAAACCAAAGCAAGAAATACATCATTTTTAGTTTGAATAGCAAAATAACAGTTTATAGTGACAATTTTTTAGTTAAGAATCTCCTCTAAATGCAATATTTATAATGCAATAAAATTGTAAAATGTTTAAAGTGAAAAACAATAAATATGAATACAAAAGTTGAATGTGTTTTTGGCTCAGAGATCGTACAGTAATCTACAGGAGTTTGCAGTATAATTTGCCCAACTGATTGGAATCAAGCGATTTTAGAAAAATACAATATATAAATAAATTAATGGTATATTGAAAAAATAATGCACATTTATTTTTACTTAAAAATATCTCAATTATAGAAACAAATATTTGACCTAATAAAAACGTTGAATATTTTCTTTTAAATTGAGGTTGAGCTAAATAAAAGTTTAAGGAGTATAAAATAGATTATGCAAAAAAAAATATTTACTAAAAAAACAGGGAAAATGAACCTCGGAACACGCCCTATCGCATCAGATAAGCGAATCACACTGCATACTCCACGGCCTGGACATGACTTTGAGTATAAGCTATTGGATTACACGTATGAGATTAACTTAGCCAGCTAAGAGTCTTTGTGCAGGACCCTCTTGAGGGCGAGGAAACAGTGTTTGGTGGTCAGATCGTGATATCCCACAGGTCCTCGCTCACAATCGGCGCAAACCAGGAATTTCTTCCCATTCACCGAATGGGAAAAGCCAATGTTTTCGAACGTCATCATGTCTTTGACCAGCCAGAAATGCTTCAGGGACTCTGTGTTCAGATCCTCAGCCGTCCTGTCCTGTTTTTGCATCATCAGAGGCACATCAACCTGTCATCAGAGCAAAAACAATGTAAATATTGTGAAGACCACTCATGCAGCAGTCACCGGCACTTACTTCCTGTTCATTATAGCTTCCCTCTTGTGCTTTTAGCATCAAACTGTTGCAGAACTGGCAGCGTACATTTGTTTTGTTCTTACCATCAACTATTTGGTCAGGAAATACAGCTTCTTCAGTCATTTTTCGAAAGGTTTAGTTATTTTGCTAACCGAAGTGTAGAAATTTTTGCAGCTGTGTTGAATATGAAAAAAACAGCTGACTTGCAACACTAGTCGCAATTAATCGATAATCGATAACTACATTGGCGCCAATGTTTAAGGACATTTAAATAATAAACATAAACTTTATTAAAATTTAACTATATAAACAACGTCGTTTGCATTCAGAGTTTAAGATTGTTAATTGAATAATTTTATAGGAAAACTTGTTTTATAAAATTGTAGAAAGAAAACCTTGAAATTGTCCTTTAAGCTTGAATAGCTCACTTAAACTGCTCTTAAAATTTGTAAGAGTATGGTGAAGCACTCCAGACTGTTCCTTATTCCTTGAATTTTCTGTAAGGATATGAAAAATAAGTTTATTTAAGTTGGTGGTTCCATATTTAGATCACTGCTATCGATTTTTAGACCCCAATTCTTAAAGCTTTGACAGAAATCGTCAAATCATGGTAACTCTGTTCGCCGTTTTCAAAAGGAAAATCTTCCTTTCTACGTGTGACTTTCAGGGAGGCAGGTTGCCCTCTTCCACATTTAGCAATCCCATTGGTTTGGACAAGGGAATTTGGCCGGACAGTAACCACAGACCAAGTAGGTTTCGAAAAGATCATCATGTGCTCCCTGACACTAAAAGCTAACCCCCAAATGGATCTCACACATTAACTGACGTATTCGTTTTGGTATTCGATTTCACTTTTCCTCTATACTCTTTTTTTTTTTTTATTTTTGGCACATACATAAGATTCCACACTCAACCGGACAGCCGGAGGAACATGAACATCCCCATCTATCAGCTTCCAGCGGTGACCACGCAGTCGGCACGCATGTACCAGCAGACCTATTTGGATAGAAATCGCATGGTCACGGACGTATTTGTGCAGGAGCACGTCTCTCAGAGTTCCTGGTCGATGGCTGCCCCAACACCGGCTGTATTCATTCCGAGCAGTGGAACCTGTCCGATTCTGACCACCCCTGCTCACGCGCCGTGTCAGCCAACGCCTTCGGCACAACCGCCATCTACTCAGGGTTCTAATCCAGCCCAGCAGCACCAGCTGCAAAGTAACTACATGGGTCACATGGCATATGTGGCCATGCCGGGAGTCCAGTACTATGCAGCCAGTTCAGGTGAGTCGTGCAATTTGCATTCAATTTTTTGACAATTTTTGAAGAAATTAAGATCGTAACTTGTTGAGACCTTCGCTTATCCATGGTCATTAAAGCTACTTTTATTTCTTTAAAGATAAGATCTTTGTTTTCGTGACAAATGATATAAAATCTAAAATTAGTAAGTAAGCTAAAATAGCAAACTTCATTTAACTTTCAATAGGACAAAATTGTACATGGTTCTTATTTGAACCTTTATTTCCAATGCCATTTCATCTGTAACGAATAAAAAATGCATATCTAAATAAAAAAGAATAATAATTTTATAATAATTAAACTTAAATGGCCAACATTTAATCCACAAAATTATCTTTATTATCTAATATACTAAAATATAACAAAATCAATCTTGAATCTTGAATAACGAGATTTTTGAGGAACTAGTTCCGATGAACTAAAGGACGCTATGGACTGAGCAGCTTCTTTAAAACTTTGATGATCGGAAGAATCATGTTATATCATATATAAAATGTATATTTATATTTTATCTCATATATTATACATTTTTACACTTTAAAACTTTTAAAATCCAACACCGACTTATCAACTCCCTTCCATAGCTTCAATGAACGCCTACGGTCAGGGACAAGTATACTCCGCTAGAGCTTCGGCTACCACTAGTTGCAACATGGGAGGCTTTTATGTGCCGCAATATTATCCCGGATCATGTGGTCCCAATCCACAACCGAAGCAGTTCTGCGCCACCCACACCCAGACTCCGGCGCCTCTAAAACAAGGCTGCGATGTTGGAACCCAAGCGGATTTGGTGATGGAGGAATTGTGCGCCAAGGTCTCAGATCCAGGATCACTGGATAATAGTGACAAGTCAGTATTGCCATATTTTTTAGTTCTTTTTAATTCATTTCCAATTTCTAGATCCGATGAGTCCAATAGCAGCTCCTTGGACAGTGGTGCTGGGGATGGCTTGCGTCTGGATAACGTGCGACGCAACTCGGAGGTGATGCTGCTCCAGCAGCGCCTCCATGACATCACCAGAATCTCGCTATATGGCAGCGAGATAGCTGAGCGCCTGGCCAATGCCCATCGCAACCGTCCGTGTTTCAAGAAGATTGATACACTCTGCGCCCGCTTGAAGCAGGACCTCCTCCGTCCGGACGGTGTGCTACCCAACATTAACTCTCAGGGAATCGCCTGGGCTGTCAAGGACTTTATATTCGTTTTCACTCGTATTGTGAACGCATGGGTTATCCTAAAAGGATACGTGTACAATACCCCAGAGGGGTTGAATAAGATAAAAGATGAGTTGCCCAGAGGCTTCATGGCCACCTTCGATTCGTGGCAATGCGGCACTTTGTCGCTGGTGGAGATGATTATCAAGTCGTTTGTGAGCTTGGACGAGCTGCTGCAGAAGCAGAAGAATTGCTTTGCGGGAAAGGATGCTAGTGCCATCAGTCTAAATAGCAGCAACAACTCACTCCGCTGCATCAACGAATGCAACGAAAGTGGCAACTTGTGCCATAAAGCCTTGGGACCCGCTCCCAATGGACTATCAGTTTCTCTTACCCCAAGCCTGGGTCAGGGATCACTCAATGGCTATAATAATGGATCTCAGAACAGCAATGAGAGCGGCAATGGCAACGGAAAGTCATTTGGTGAAGTGCAGGAGAATCAGCACCGCAGCGTGTCTTCAACATCCACGGCTCTGTACAAGCCGAAGTGTGGCATCAATCTCAACTATCTTTATACTATGATCGAGGACTCCGAGGAGACCCAGCGCCATGTGGATGCCAATGGAACGTATTTGAAAACTGGAACCTATCAGCCCCTACAAAAGGATGCCAAGCAGCTTGAGATAACACCATCCAAGAACCGGGAGCGTTTCGTGGAGACCCAAACCCAGGGCCAGTGGCAGTGGAACGGTCTGGGAAAGTCCTTGCCAGGCCTGGAAGCCCGTTCATCATCGGCTCGTGGGGAAACCGAGTGCCAGTTCGATGTTCGTTCGTTCATAAACCCATTCAGCATGATAGGCAGGGAGGTCACTCGTCAGTTGTACGAGTTCAGTGATCGGGTCATGGAGCTCCAGCATGTGGAGCGCTTCTTCCAGAAGCAGTTTACTCGCAACTACGTGAGGATACATTATTTTTATTTCCATAACTAGTATAAGAGACTGTGTTTCAGTACCCGGACTTTTATCACCGCTGCCAGGATGAGTTCATAGACGTTCGTGCCATCATCTTGCAGTGCGAGAGCGCCTCGTACCATCACTTGCACCAGGCCATCCACGATCTGCGCCGCATCATCTTTGTGGGTCGCTGCTACTTGCAGGTATGGATTTGATTTCCCAGCGTCCAGCCTCTCCCACAAAAGAACAAACTACACTTTGGTTTACTTTCCAATACAGCTGTCCTGGAGGACACAGTTTCCACTGCAAGGTATCAGTATGAGTGGGCCGGTGAATGGACTAATGTACTAATCACTGGTCGCATCTGGGCATTAATCTCGTATATTAACTCCATCCATAATACAAATCTAACCGGCATTCGCATGCAATCATATAGCACGTTTTAAATTAACTGAATGTCCTTTTCATCCTTTTATCTGATAATGATTTTTATTTGTTTCTCAGATATATACAAATGAAAACCTCCAGCACTACATTGATCTGTACGAGCACTCGGTGAACGAAATGCTATCCAAGCCGCCGCACATGCCCAACCAGTACGACCATATCCTGGGCAAGCCCGGCGAGAAGCTATTCATCTATGAAATCTAGTCGAAGAGGAACGATCGATCTATAGAGAGGATATGTAATTAATTACGTTACATTTGTTTCGTGTGTAGTCCTTGGAGTTTTCAACAATAGTTCCAGTTGTCATTGTTGCTACGATCCGAGCGGCTAAGAGTTTAGCTTTGCACGTGAAGGCAGTTAGTTAAGTATAAACAAATCCAAAGAATTCTTTTGAAGAAAATTCAACCGAAATCAGGCGATCAACAGTGTCCCCTTCCAATAGAGATTCTATGTCGTTTAATGTGCGACTCATAAATTGAAAAAGTTATAACTCGAAAAAAGTCGAAAAAGCAATTGAAACAACGGATTATCGTTTTTCAAACAATTCGTCGATCATGTGACTTATAAACAATTCATCTATTTTGTAGTTTATATACCTTAATTTTATAATGTATTGTTATTCTCTAATTACGAGCTCTGACATAAACTAGAATTCCAATTTCAAATCTGTTCAATTAACTGAAAAAAAAATTAAAATTTGTCAATCAAATTGTTATTTGTACAACCAAATAAAACCAGAAAGATATTGATGATTAATCACAAGTTGGATTCTTCGGGTTAGGAACAAATAAAATATAAAATAATACAAGTTTAAAAACAAAATAAATAAATTCTTGTACAATTGACTTATTTACAAAAAAAGAGTCCAAAGTAGCTTCTGAAAATCGTCCTTTTTTAAATCTAATTTGGCCGAGCAAACTCCTCGGGGTTTATGTCCTGGGCCAGTAGCATGCCATGGAATATTGTGGAGCTATTAGATGCCAGATCTTGTGGCTTGCCCATCTCGCAAATGCGACCATCCTCCAGCACTACAATCCTATCCATGGCCTGGAGACCCCGCAACCGGTGGGCGATGAAGAGGAGCGTGCAACTCTTGAAGGCATTCCGCAGGGCTTGTTGCATGCTCAGATCCGATTCATCGTCCAGGTTGGAGGTGCCCTCGTCGATGGCCACCACCTTGGCGTTTTTAAGTAGCGCTCTCGCCAGGCAGAGGAGTTGCCGCTGCCCGGCGGAGAGATTGTTGCCACAGGACTCCACTTTGCCATCCAAGCCGCCCAGTTGCTGGACGAGAAGAGTGGCCGCAGCCGAGTTCTTAATGGCGTGCCATATCTCAGAGTCGTAGAAACCATGCCGGGGATCCAGATTCTCCCGAACAGTACCTTTAAAATGTATATTATTTTAAATAAAATTTTTCTAATAATTCTTACTATCTTACCCTCGAAAAGGAATGGCTCCTGGGTGATGACTCCCACCCGCTCTCGAAGAACGCTCAGGGCCAGAGTTTTCAGATTCACCTCGTCCAGGCGAATCTCACCCTCTGACAGGGGAGCCACCCGCAGCAGGGCAGCCAGGATGGAAGTCTTTCCCGCTCCCGTGCGTCCCACTATGCCGATCCGTTCAAAGGCCTCCGTTTGGAAGGTGATTCCTTTAAGGGCAGGGGACAGGTGCTCCCGGTAACTCAGTTGAACCTCGCGGAAACTCAGAACGCCCTGAGTGGGCCAACCGAACGGCGGGTCGGCACTTCCTGAGGAGTTTTGCTCGCCCTCTAGTTGCAGGTACTGATCTATGCGCTCCACTGCCACCAGTTCCTGCTCCGTTTCGGCCACGGCATGAAGAAGATCACCCAGCTGGCCAGTTATGGAGAGAGCATAGGAGATGCAGAGTCCCACCAAGCCGGGATTGGTGGTGTGTGAAGCTGTGATGGCTGCCAAGAGGCCAGCGCCTCCGACCAAGAGTGTTCCCAGCAACTGAAGACGAAGGGCCAGCCACTGTTGAGCAGCCGATTGTGTCAGTTGGGCCTTGATGCTTTCCTCCAGCTTAACCTGGATAGAGATGTGATTAAATCGTGCTCTCTGGAACCTCTCATCTCAGATACCAACCTGAAAATCACGCTGAAACCTTGGACTGGCTCTCATGCTCCTTATGGTGGTTAGTCCTTGCAGCGTCTCTGTGAAGTGTGTGTAAAGTGGTGACATTGCGTTGCTGGACAACCGCTTGATGTCTCTGGAGGCATGCCGATAGCGCTGCTGAAGGTTCAGATAGATCGGCACCATGGGAATGATCACCAGACCCAACCAGGGCATGGCATACAAGCTCACGCACAGGGCTCCTATCAAGCCAGCCAGTTGGGCCAATAATATATTCAGGATAAAGGGCAGGGAGTCATCGACGGTGTTGGTGTCCGAGGAGAACCGATTCAGGATTCTACCAACTGAGGTAATGTCGAAGAAGTTGAACTTGGCCTGGGGATTCAAGAAGTTCAAGAAGTCAAGAACAGAAAGAAAATAGTTAAGAAAAGTACTCACAAACATGACTTTCTTGAGGAGATTCTCGTGCATGAAGATGGCCGCCTTGATCCCAGCATAGGCGAATAGGAATGCTCTGGCCAAAGTCACCAGGGAGTTGCTCACAGCGATGGCGGCAAAGATGCCCAAATAGAATCCTGTAGTGTGGCCCGAATCTGTTCCATTTTCCAGTCCAGGGCGCATCAAGACATGCTCTAAAGTTGTATCGTTCTGGTGCGGATCAAGAGTGGTTTCTGTGACCCAGTAGGCCAGCCAGGCATCACTAAGATTCCGAGTCAGTTGCATTAGCAACACAAAGAGCAGAACCGTAAAGGCCAACGGAGAAGTCACTGCCCGCCAGTAGCAGGAGAAAACATTCCCAGAGAGATGTCCATACTCCCTAGATTCCTCGAGGAGCAGACTGTCCACACTCTTCTTGTCGTCCTGGTTGGCCAACTCCACTGAACTCCGCCGGCTGCGTGGTCCCTGGTCGTCATCCAGCTCCTCGTCCAGGCTGAGGTCGATGCTCTGGGTCATGTATTCGCTTGGAAGCAGTTTGCCATCCTTCATCTGGAGTATTTGGTTGGCGTGGAAGAACAACTGGACGCTTCGGGTGACCACAATCCGGGTCTTATGTTTCAGCAGGCGTAGGATGCAGTACTTGATGATGTGCCTGGCCACATGGGCGTCCAAAGAGGAGAGAACATCGTCCAAAAGGTAAACTGCAAAATAAAAATATTTATATTTTTTCATGAAAGGTTTAAGAAATGTATACTTACTCTTCTTGTCCTGGTAAACCGCTCTGGCCAAGGCCACTCTAGCCCGCTGGCCACCGGATAATGTTCTTCCGTTCTCTCCCACACCCACGAGATCACCTCCAAGGATCTGCAGATCCTCCTCTAGGGCACAGGCATGCAGCACCGTCTTGTACCATTGCTCGTCAAACTGTGAGCCCCAAACGATGTTTTCCCGGATGGTGCCCCTTTGTAGCCACGGGGACTGGGGAACGTAACCAAATCCAGTGGTCAGCTCTTGAACGCACACTTCGCCGTCGGTGCACTGCAGGTTGGCAACTATGGCGGAGAGGAAACTGCTCTTGCCTCCTCCAACGGGTCCTTCGATGCAGATGAGTTGCCCTGCCTTGATGTCCACATTAATGTCCTTCAGATGGAAGGTCGTGTGAGATGAATCATCTTCGGTTTCGTGGGTGAAACTAGCGCTCTTCATCTGGAGCACGCTGGCCTTGGGAGCATCCAAGGGAGCATCTTCTCCAGCCACCAGTCCGCCACTTCCACGCATAATGGGATTGTAGTACGAGGAGTAGTCCAGATTGGGGACATCCATGAGCTGTTGCACCCGTTTGATGGACACCCAGGCCTCGATGAGGCCGTTCAGAACCCACGGGAAGGCATTCAAGGGACCGATGAGCATGTAAAGCAACGCCACGCTGGTGTAGGTAGTGGAAGCTATCAGGGGATTGCCCATCAGGACAGAGACTCCAAAGGTGAGCAAGCACATCAGCACCGGAGTCGTGGCCCAGAAGTAAACGCACATGGCGTCTAGGTATTTTCTCTTCCCCAGAAACCGCAGCTCCTCCTGTCGAAGTCCGCGAATCTTGGTAATGAAGATATCCTCCCAAGCGTTGATCTTGATCTGCTTGGCACCCTGCATGGTCTCGGTCGTGGCCGACAGCCTGGCATCCTTGGCGGTCATCAGACCACTGGAATAAATGCCAATCCTCTTGGCCAGCCACCGGTTGATGGGAATCAAGAGGGCGGCGAAGATGACGCCAGCCAAGAAAGCAGCTCCCAGCTGCAGATACAGCAGGTACAATGTGGTGAACAACTTGAAGGGAATGCTCCAGAAGAAGTGGAAACTAATACATGAGTTTACAATTCTATCCGTATCCGTGGACATGAGGTTGAGCATGTCCGGCTTGGAGTCTTTGATGACCCTGGCCTCCAGGGCTTTCCGATAAATGGCGTTCACCACTCCCACGCGCATCTTCATGGAGACCATAGCCATGCGCCAATCAAAGTGAGTGGCGCACAGGGCGGAGAGCAGGGTGCTGCCAAAGAGACCCAGGGCGTAGTAGTAAACTTGGTACGGATCCTGGTGATCCTGCCTTAGAAGTCCGCCAAGGAGCAGGGGTCCCGCGAAGCCACTCAAATCAGCTATTAGTCTCAAGAGTCCAATCAAGTAGAATTCCACGCCGAAGCACCTGTGCAGGGCCTTCCACAAGCTCTGCGACTGGGACAGGGCCAGGTGCAATCTCTCGCTGAGTCGGGTAATGTTCAGTGCCTCTGGCAGATCGAAGAGGTCTTCTATTTTCCGGAGTTTGCCAGCCACTCCCTTGGAGATCAACGGACGAACCCAGTGAAAGAGGAACCGCGAGCCCAAGTTGGCTTCATCCTGGGCATGTCCCAAGTGTCCCTCATTCAGGTCAAAGTGGAAGTAGGTGTATCTCTGGGATAGCAATGCCTCGTCCTCTCTGCTGGCAGAACTCCTTGGAGCACTCACGTAGACAGCACTTCCTTTGGGCACCAACGTCAGGGCGAAGAGCAGATCGCAAATCATGGTTACCAGACTCCAGGGCCACCAGTCAAAGTGCCGGCTCGTTCTCAGCCAGATGCCGTCCAGCACGACCACAGTGAGCCAGACCACGTTGATGAGCAGCGATCCCCGATGACTAAGCTCCCCATAATGCCGGGCAGTTAGAAGAAAACCTTTAAAAAAAAAAAGGAAAAAGAAAGTGGATTAAACTTGTACTCTGAGCTGGGATTTTCATTTAGATTGAGGCTTATGAGTAATACGTGTTTAATGAGGCGTTCCTGAAGCCACAATATCAGATATCAGACAAAAGAAAACCATCTTTTATCGTTCACACTTGGGGGTTTATTTGTTCAGCCAACAAAAGACCATAAATGCTTTTTGAACTTTGTGGGGATTTCCAATGAAAACATGTACAAATGATTTATTATTGACCTGCGATTTGACTTTCCTTGATAGTTTACATCCTCTACCATGAAATCCCAATAAAACCCATGCGAAATAATTCTCGGAAGTTCGATAATAAAACCTATTTTTAGACATAAACAAATGGATTTTAATCGGAGTCCCAGTAACCTATTTTGTAAAAGCCTTTCCGAGTATAGTACAAAGTTTGTCGAACTCATAATTACTTAGATTACTTGATAATGGACTAATAGGCTCCTCCCAAGCCAATGAATAAGGTGAAACTTAAGACAACCACATTTTAAACCGGAAAACCACACACTCACCACTGTGCACCACCCACATGATGCACTCGGCACTGGAGACCAGCACATCGACAGCATGCAGTTCGATGCCCTTGGCGTTGAAGGCGAATAGCTTTGCCACCGGCAGGAGGGCCAGGACAACAGCCAGGAATGTCCGGATCGACAGCATTCGGAGCTGGAGTCCATTGCGGGCGACTTGACGCTGCTGATTGCCGAAATTGTAGGCGGATATGGAGGCGAATATGGTGTAGACCGGCAGCTGGAGCAGGGTCTCCTGGAAGCAGGGCAGCAGATCGTTGGTGTCATTGGCAAATGGAGTCAGTCCCGTGGGACAGAACTGTGTCCAGTTCCAGACGAAGCTGCCCCAATCGATCGTCATTTTGATCCAATTTAGCGGGGATTCCTTGTTCGTTCTGCTTTACGAATTTAGCTAATTACTCATCGTTGCACCACTGAAGGAACGGCGTGCTAATATAGCGCGGGTGTGTGGTCAGGCAGCGATAAAACAAACACACAGCACAACAAATCGTAGCTGATTAAGTTCGTTATAAAATGCAGGCGCCTTATGCTGGCGGGTTAGTTTCCTGTGACTGTCAGCTGATGAAATAGTCGACGCAGGTGGTTCCTATTTTCACATTCTCTTTTATTATTAATTTGTTTATAGTTATAATTAATTATGTTTATTTTTCTTCAATTTTAAATAATTATAGACCCATTTAAATCCATTTTTAATAACTTTTTAATAAAAAACAACTTAATTTCCCCTCCGGAACATCTGTTCCATTCCCTGTGAATGGCATTTGGCTAGAAGAAGCATTTGTTTACATTTTATTTAGCGAATAACTGTAACTTGTTTATAAAATAAAACATGACAACCGGCGTCGAGGGAGAAACCGACGGAGGAGAATCACAAGGTTCTGTCCAAAAACCGGAGCTACCACCAGAGCTAATGGAGATCTTCAAGTCTCTCGCCGAAAACAACAAAATCATTTTCAAGTCCCAGCAAATAGATGATCCGGAACTGCCCATCCTGGAGAAGCAACAAATTGCGAGGGAATCCTTTGAAAAGAATCGCGAAAACTTCCTCATCCGATTCGGTGGCTACCTCAATGTCAGGCAACTCACATCCTTTGAAGATTTGGGAATTAGAGAGCCAATTAAACCGGACGAGAATGTGGAGGAGATGTGTCTACTTCTGGAGGATTTCAGGAAGAAACTGAGCACACGTTCCGTGTCCATCAAAAACAGAAGATACCATGCCATGCAACAGCTTCTGGAAAAGGGAGAATACTTCAGTGAGCATGAAATGATGCTGCGGGCGCCAGATCTCTACCAGGAATTGGTCGGCCAGTACCTCACAGAGGCGGAAAAGAAGGTCAGGGACAGCTACGATGTGAAGAACACGAGTTTCTCGGGGATACTCATGAACTCCTTGGAGAAGCAGCAAAGGGATGAGCTGTTGGAGGGTTCGAAACAAGAGGAAATTGAAGAGGAGTTACCAGAGGCCTCCGCTCCCACGCCGCCTGCTGTGGACTTCGAAGTACCCGCCGCCTGTCAGAAGCAGTGGGGCGGTTTCGATGACGAACCCATTGCTTGTTCCACGAGTAAAAACTCCACAGCTGTAAATGCCTCCAGAATAGCAAAGATCTCCACCCCCGAGTACTACAATCCTGGCGAGAGAGCACTGCTGCGCAACGAGTTCCTCAGCATGATGAAGGAGCGGTTTCTCAGCGGCGAGGACAAGGACTTTGATTACACAGCCGTGGACGACAATGCCCAGCTGGATGATCTGAAGCAGATCGAACAAGATGAGGAGGATGCCTACTTTGAGGACAGTGACGATGAGGAGGAACTGGACGAGCGGGCAGATGAAAAGGAGGATGCATCCAGCGAGGATGAGCTGGACATCTATATGAGGCACCTCAGCAAGCATCATAGCCTCCAGAACTAGTTCTTAATAGAAGACTATTATAAATAGTAGTTTTAATTATTTTTTAAATAGTTTAGATATCCGAGAAGTTGGATAAATACAATTTTCAATCCACCCAAAAATATTTGAAAAGTCATTTGCTGCTTTAGTCTTTAATCTTAATTCTATTCTTAGACAGTAACTAATTGTCGAACTTAGACGCTATAAATACGTGCACTTGATAAAAGTTGGAGTTAAAAATGCAATTACCTCGGCCTGCCACGACCACGTGGAAAGCCGCGTCCCCTGCCCCGCAGGACCTTGCTGTTCGGTGGAGGGCTCTTGGGCCGCAGAAGCTCAATCCGACTGGTGCAACCCGTGGCTGGAGCCTCAGCGAAATACGTTTGATACAATTCCGAATTGAAATTGGAGTTGGTCAGTTCCGGACCGACGGTTAGCCAACCAGGACGAATGCTGGAATCTCTACCGAATAGATGGAGACGTCGTCGACCCAGACAGAAGTGTTCGATTATGTGAAAGATTTCAATGGGCTTCTCGAAGCTGCCGAACTCCTCCTCCTCCGATATTATCAAATCGATGTCCACGTTGGCATGAATGAAGTCTCCATCGGTGGAGCGTCTAACCGTTCCCTTGATACCCATGAGGCAGTGCTCCTTTGTGCGTTGGAAGACGGCCTTCGGTTCCAGCTGCTTGGAGTGCCCCGGCTTGTTGATGTTTGTGCGTATCCAGCAGATGTCCTCGCACCGCCGGAATCCCCATTTTTTTAGGCAGTTGCGGCCCATGTCCAGTCCCTCCGACGAACCGCACCACAGAAATACAAACGAGCGATGGGCGGCAATCTCACCCACATCCAAATCTAAAATATATAGAAGGATTAATTTAATTCAAAGAGAATACTGCACACTACTTACTCAGGATATCATCCCAGTTCCAGAAGACTCTTGGGGCTCCTCCCACAGTGGCTACTGAAGGAGCTGCCCTGGCGTACTCCTCCAAAGGCGGTTCAATCAAGATCACGTCGAACTTGGTCCCCAAAGTCTTCACGTCCAGAGTTTTGAGATCCGTCTTCAGATACATGGGAGCCGAGGCCGTGTCCTGGATGAGTTTGTCTTTCAACTTGATGAGCTCCCTCAGCTTGGGATACTCCTCGAAGCGATCCGCCAGACCCACATCGCGAATGAAGTTCTGGGGCCTTTGTCCCGTGTCCACGAAGTGCTGGCAGTAATCATTGTGCGGATTGGAGGACTGGGTGCCCTTCAGAAATGTGGACGAGTCCCTGTAAATTATTTCGCTGTGCGTTTTCTTCGACGAGGAGGTGCCGGCGTCATCGTCGTCCCTCTGTCCACTGGAGTTTAGTTGGCGACTGTTATTTGTGTCCTCGGCGTTGCCCAGCACCTTCTTCAGCTCATCCACGCTGGACAAACCCAACTAAAAATACACATTATTTAAACAGAATTTTTTAATTGTTTTGTGGAAACTCACAGTCTGGGCCAAAAGCAGGCGTCGCTTCCGAGAACGCTCCTGGGAGCTTTTCAACACATCACTCATGATTGGAGGACTTTCTTACTAATATTTAGCTTATTACTAACTATTTTCTATGTTTTTCAATCTAAATATAAAAGAAAACGCCACGAAAGAAACACAAACAGCGAAAAGTAAAACCAAAAGATATTCGATAGTTATGTCACTCTAGCTGGTTTCTGGCTGCCCAAGCCAACGTATCAATCCGTAAATTAATCGATTTCTCTGATTTAAATTAGGTATAGAATATAAAGTTAAGATGCTGTTTTAATTACTCGCTACAATAAAGATTTCTTTAAGCTAAACACCTGTGGATTTCACATTTGTTTAATCTTTTGTTTATTAGTTTCAGCATCACTGCTAGTGATGGTAAATATCGAGCAGCTGGCTATCAGTGCCGGCTTATACAGCACGGACAGTGTTGACAACACTCAAGTTAAGGTTGGTAAACGTGTAAATGCGCCGGCCGCAGGAAATATTTTAGATTAAACATTTTTTCACAATATATTATTTTCGTTTATATTAGCGAAATTGTTAACTAAAACGCCTGCAACATGAGGCTGCTACACAAGACGCTGCTCAGCGTTATGCTGGCGGTGCTGGTCTTCGCCATTTACGCGGCCGCCCAGGCAAAACCCAAGGTTCGTTGGTGGCCACGTCACTTTTTTGGGAACGATTCTGGAGCTCCCGGAATGTTTGCCGGTTGTGTACTAAATCCCATTGTTTTTCCTTTTAGACGGGCTTATCGCTGTCGGAGAAAGTACAAAACCTGGTGGAAATGAACATGAAGAAGCCCCTGCTACGCTTTAACGGACCCAAATTCCGGGAGTACGTGAAAAATGCCCCTAGGAACTACTCTATGGTGGTGATGTTGACGGCGCTGGCGCCATCGAGACAGTGCCAGATTTGCCGACACGCCCATGACGAGTTCCAAATTGTGGCCAACTCGTATCGCTTCTCCTCGATCTACTCCAACAAGCTGTTCTTTGCCATGGTGGACTTCGACGAGGGCTCCGAGGTATTCCAGCTGCTGCGTCTGAACACTGCCCCCGTCTTCATGCACTTCCCGGCCAAGGGAAAGCCCAAGGGTGCTGATACCATGGACATCCACCGTGTCGGCTTTGCCGCGGATTCCATTGCGAAATTCGTTGCCGAACGCACCGACATCACAATCCGTATTTTCCGTCCACCCAACTACTCTGGAACTGTGGCCATGATCACGCTGGTGGCTCTGGTCGGTAGCTTCTTGTACATTCGGCGTAACAACCTGGAGTTCCTGTACAACAAGAACCTGTGGGGAGCCATCGCAGTATTCTTTTGCTTCGCCATGATCTCAGGACAGATGTGGAATCACATCCGCGGACCGCCACTGGTGCACAAGTCCCAAAACGGTGGGGTGGCCTACATCCATGGATCCTCGCAGGGACAGCTGGTGGTGGAGACCTACATTGTCATGTTCCTGAGTTAGTAAACCCATATTAATTTCAGAGAAAAGTAATAATTTTTAAATTAAATTTTCCTTTCCAGATGCCATGATTGTTTTGGGAATGATTCTGTTAATCGAATCGGGAACACCAAAGAGCCATAACAAAAACAGGATAATGGCCATGACAGGCTTGGTTCTCCTTACTGTATTCTTCTCCTTCCTGCTGTCCGTTTTTCGATCCAAGGCGCAGGGCTATCCTTATAGGTAAAATCCTACTTAAATATTAATTAAATAACAGATATTAACTATAGTTTCCCCTCCTTACAGTTTCTTGTTTAAATAGAATCGACTGCAGCCCTGATCCAGTTCAAGTTCCCAAAAAACCAACGTATCGTTTTGTAGTTAAAAATCCACAGCGAGCACACATTTTTTTGTGCGTGTAAAACTTCTCTTTAATAAATTCCACTACTAAATTATTTGTATAAAAATGCTTAAATGCTTTTGTGTCCAGTCTCCTAATGAATCAGAGCAGGAACGGAATGATGGCTCGTCTATTTCTGGGATAATCTCGGAATGTCTCCTGGTACCAGCGGTGGGTTAGCAGAGCATTAATGGTTTGGTTGCTGGCTACCCACAGGAAGATGAGACGCCAAATGCGCACCGGCATGAAGAGATCAGCGATGCAGAAGTACATTACAATCTCGAGTGACATATGCGGTGATGATATGACATTGAAGAGGCCACCCTTGGGCACCAGATGCTTCTCGGTCTTCACACGACCGGTGCGTGGATCTGTTCGCAGATTAACGAGTATCATGTTGCTGGAATACTGCTGCTGCCAGGCCAGGCCAAAGACGATGAGGTAGAGTATTTGCTGGCCCGTCAAGTTGTCGATGGTGAACTCGATGGGCTGAGAGCCGCGCACAAAGCCGGCGGTGTTCGACATTAATGCGATAACGGTGCCAAAGTAGTGGGCATAACCAACTGCATAGTGGGATAGGTTCATCTTGCTCTGCTTCGAGAAGATCTGCACAAAGTTCGTCTCATAGAAACGCCGGGTGCACTGCAGAGTCAGCATGATAGTGCCCACCAGAGCGGTGGTGGAGTCAGTCTCTACTTTCCGGTGACTCCGGCCGCCGGCTACAAAGTCCAAAAACCGCATGACATACTCTGGTGCCTCCTTTCCCGACTGGATGGTCGATGTAATGATGTAGAAGGCCAGCCAGCTCCAGACCACGGCGAAGATGTAAAAGTGCCTGAACCATGACTTGGGCACCTCCAGGTGGGCTATCAACGGATCCAGTTCACCCTTGAAGCTGTGCTTGCCATAACGGAACGCCTGACGTATGCCATTGGGGAGATAGCGCTCCACAAAGGTCATCAATCCTCCGAAGAAGGCGATCGTGGCGATGAAAGTGCCGAAAATTAGTTGGAGTATGTTCACCTTGTATCGGTCGATCAGGGTTTCTAGATCGAGACCAAGACCGCCTCCAACGTTGGCGTGCGCCATTGCGAAATCTTCTGAGCGGTGTTACGCGGAAGAACTGTAAAAACTTTCTCCTGCACAAGTGTTTAATTATCAACCGGCCAAAATTGCGAGTGCAAGGAAAGCTTGTCGCGGTGAATGTCGATAAATGGAAGAAATCGATAACAAAAGTGGCGGGGTTTTTCAAATTTTATGCTTTTGATATTAGACCAAAGAATAGTTTGTTTTTAAACGAAAAAATATGTAGTCCACTAAAAACTTTATAATTATACTAGTCCAATTGGAATACCAATATTATGGAAACAAATCCACCTATTTTCCTTGCAAATAAATATTTCTTTAACCCTTTTTTTCCATTATAAAAAAACGATATTTTATTTTCTTGCCCTCAATCATGAACAGCAAAAGTAAATTGGCTACAGTTACATTTTTTGCGTATAAATGGATTATTTCGATATGGCTTGTCTAGTTCGGCAGGTGTGAGTATTATTTATGCAGTGGCGTTCTATTCCTTCTGTATATTGCTTCTTGATATTATAGACCCCAATTCCGCTTTTTTTTTTAGCAGTAAAGGACTCGCGGGGATGTTTGTCAAATATCCACTCCGTTCCGGCTCAGAGTGCCGCCCTTGTACGGAGGGGGCTTGGGCCGGGCATAGATACTAGAGTCCAACTGGTAGAAGCTATTGTTGGGACTGAAAATTAAATACGAATTGGTTATTTTTAGTCAAATATTTCCGTAAAGAGCTGGACTAACCTTTGTGATCGAATGCTTGTGTTGTCCAGAAGAAAGTTAGGATCCTTGAGGCTCTTCAGGGTGGTAATGGGCTGTGTGGGTTTGCTATCCGAGCACTGAACCATCTGCACAGTGGAGGACATGGGGTACTCCGAGTTCAAAGAGCTGTAGGTTTATATTAATTAAAAATTGAAATAAAACGCTTTTAGGAGTATTATTTAGATAGGTAGATCTTTGGAAAAGTCACCTCTCAGATCCATCATCCGAACTAGAATCACTGGGCACGCTGGGCGTACAGGACTCTTCGCAGATGTGGAAAATGTTGGCAAAGAAAAACTCAGAATGCGGATCGGAACTGAAGAGCGTATAAGAAACACAAGATATCAAATTTTAAATAATGAGAAAATTAATAATATTAAATTATATATTCGCCTGGCGACAAAAACTCACTACTTCTCGTGCTGGAAGCACAAAACAGCGGACAACATTCCAACCAAAACTGCAAAAATCATGCCCGGAATGGCGAAGGAAAAGGCGAACTCATCGATATAATTGCGGACTGGGACATCTTCCCGGGCAATGCCCATCCATCGGTCCTGATGGCGATGCTCCTCCGACGCCTGCTGTTCGCCCTGCTTGCCGCTATGGTAGAGGATCTCCGTGGGCGACTCCACGCCCACCATCCGGAAGGCACACCAGTCCAGCTTAAAGCCCACGTTCTCGAAAATCTTCTGGACGGAGGTGCGTTTGTAATTGCATGTTGGCAGCTTGTAAAGAGGACGAACTTCCTCCTGGAGCTCTATCAGGCGAGGGGAGAACTTGGCGAAGCTGCCCACATGAACGATGACTCTGGAACCATAGATGGCAGGACATTAACTATATATATTTCCAGGATATATTCGCATCTCACCCCTCCCGTTGCTGGGGACGTAGTGGAAGACGTCCTCCCATGTTCACAGCCGATTCCATGAAGACCACACTCAGATCCTCCTTGCTGTTCGGCCACAGATCCTTTCGGAATATATTGCGTAGATTCTCAACCCTTCCTGGGTCCATCAGATGCACCCAGTTGAGGTTGTCGATCTTCATTTGGACTATATTGGGCGTGGGGAACTTGTTGACCACAAAAAGCTGGATGACCACGCGACGGGTTTCGTAATTCTGACGATTCAGAGCGATTACATCCAGGTTGACGTCCTTGCCCGCTGTGGACTCCGGCGGAGTGCCGTAAAGAAATCCGGCATGATATTCATGGCTATACATGTACCGCATCCAGCTGGGGAGATCGGGGTAACCCTTCAAGGATGGCCTGTAGCGGAACTGCTCGCTGATGACCTGGTGGGTCCAGTTGAAGAGCTGCGGCTCCACCTTGTAGGTGAACAGTTCCCCCACATTGGCCTGTAGTTTCAGTCCCACTGCTCCTCTGGACAAGAACACAGCCAACGTGGACAGTAAAAAGCTTAAAAACTGCATTTCGATTCTAATTTTCTGCCAGCAATTCACGAGCACATTTTAATTGACTATAAACAAAGGGTTATTCCGAAAGCAACTGACGAAAAATTCCGATGGTGTGTATCTAATTGGGAGAGGTGCTCCCCAATATTTATATTATTTTTTATTTAAGGAGAGCGCCTGCGCATTTAAAATTTTGGAGCCAAATCATGTGTGTCCAAGGTCAGTTTTGGCGCCAACAGTTTTCAGGTTTTAAAAGTAATTTCTAGTATATCTATAAAAAATAATCCCTTTCCTAAAAGAAACAGAAAACTTTAGAAAGAAACTACATTAAAACTTAAGAAAGGATACTTCCAGATATTATTTTTCTGCTCTAAATATTTTCTTAGATATTATTATTTAAAAAATACTCATCAATGATAATTGATAATAGATTTGTTATTCACATTGTTAATATAAAAATTAAATATTCCCTTAGGTTAAATATTTATTTAATGCTTGAAGAATCATTTTTGAATTTAAATTTAAAATAAATAGTGTTACCGTAGTCTAGGCACTGCCAGCCAAGTAGTTCGTAGTGTTGGGCAACGTTAAAACTCTAAGCGACCCCTTATCAGCTGGCTAAAAAATTGTCTAAAATTCTGAGAAACAAGTACGTGGCGTGCCTGCTATTTATCTCGCACAAACTGTGGAAGTAATGTCTGTCAGGTAGCAGAAGCACCTGTTCAATTAACCTGACAACCGAATCCGCCGGACAATGTTTGCCTGCCTGCTCCAGATCTGTTTCCATCTTCTCTCTACACTAGCAGTTGCGGCTTTGTTGGTCAGTTTACAAAAATAATCAAAACACTTCATAAATCATAATCTTTGATGATATTTATTTACCAGGTGATAGCCGTACTGCTGTATAAAACGAAGCCCTACCCCAACATCCAGAGGCACAAGGATGAGGACACCTTCCTGGACCCCCAAACCATCCAAACAATCGCCTTTCCCAGCTTAGATGATCCACCAACCTTGGAGCTCAGTGTCATTGTACCTGCCTACAATGAGGAAAAGCGGTGTAAGTCCCATTTATGGGAGAAGTTTTCCCATATTCCACTTGCACTCCCTCCTTAATGAGTCTATGAGTAATCGTCACATGACTGATGTCACTTTGCAGTGCCTGCTATGCTGGACGAGTGCCTGGCCTTCCTGGAGAAGAAATCTGCCGGAAATCCCAACTTTACCTACGAAGTGATTGTCGTCAGCGATGGTAGCCAGGATAGCACCGTTGCCGTAGCCTTGGGATACACCAAGAAGCACGGAGCGGAGAAGGTGAGGGTGCTGGAGTTAATCGAAAACCGAGGAAAGGGGGGAGCTGTTCGGATGGGTGTGCTAAGTGCCCGAGGTCGGCACTTGCTTTTCGCCGATGCCGATGGTGCCACCAAGTTTCCCGACTACGATAAACTGGAAGAGGCGCTAAAAACACTGGCGTCAGAGTGGCGGGAAGATGGTATTGCCATAGGATCGCGGGCTCATCTGGAAAACGATGCCATTGCCACGAGGAGTTTTTTCAGGTGAGACGAAGGGTATACTTTCTCTTGAATGGTTTAAATACTGCTTGCTTTCAGAACCATTTTGATGCACGGCTTCCACCTGCTGGTCTGGCTCTTTGCCGTGCGCTCCATCCGTGACACCCAGTGCGGCTTCAAGCTCTTCACCCGCTCCACGGCCCGTAAACTCTTCACCAGCCTCCATGTGGAGCGCTGGGCCTTCGATGTGGAGCTGCTCTACCTGGCTGAACGCCTTAAAGTGCCCATGACAGAGGTCGCAGTTCGCTGGACGGAAATCGATGGTTCCAAGCTGACTCCGTTCTGGTCCTGGCTTCAAATGGGAGTTGATTTATTTATGATCTGGCTGAGATATCTGATTGGCGCCTGGCGGATAGCTTCCATCCAAAAGAAAGAGAATTGAGGATCTTTCAATTCCGACTAGCATTTTTCCTTTATAAACTTGTAACTCTATTTTTTGTAGACCTTATAATTTTAAAAAACTTCTGACTAGTTAAGGATACAGTATTTTTTCAAAATAAACGAATATGCCTTTGAAAAATACCAGCCATGCAGAGTGGGGGGATTTTTTTCACTCACACTTTGGTCACACTAAAGCTAAGTTGCGGCGGCGCGTTCGGTTGCCGTTTAATTCGTAATCTCTGAATATTAGCCAAAAATTATAAAACCAGTTCCGCACAAATCGGTGGCCGCTCTGCATCGGCTGAATAAATAGTTCAAGTTCCAGATACCGTGCCGGAAATGAGCGAAAGTGCAAGTGCAGCGTCAGAGCAATTCCAGGAATTAGCCTGTTGCTGCCCATACGCGCGGGTGTTTTTTTTCTTCGTCGTGTCAGCTGTGGTGCCTGCGATTTTGTTTATAAAATTTTTTATTCGCAGGCCCTCCAAGCCGGTCGGTTGGTTGGTCGTTTCTTAATTTCTTAAACGCCGCGACGGCAAACGAAAGTAATTTGTGTGTTGTTGTTGTTTATGTTGTGCCTCCCCCGCCCCCCACAAAAATTCTCCAATTGAGATTTGTTGTTAGTGTTTGTTATTGTCCACTATTGTTGTTCTTGTTCTTGTTGTTGTGTTTGTTATGCTGTCCGGTCATTGCTTCAAATTGCTCAATCAACGCCACTACTACTTGTGGTAAGTAAAAAAAAAAAATAAACTGGCACAGTTATCAATTATATTTTATTTAATTTTTTTTTTTGTTATTTTCCTCTATCCATTTCTCTTTCTGGCTATCGAATTTCGCCTTTTGTTCTGCCTCGCTTATCAGCAGTTTTGTTGTGCCTTACAAGCTGCGCTTTCAACTAACGGGGCTGCAATGCTGATAAGAATGACAATGGAGAACACTGATAACCTGGAATACTGATCGCCATTCAACGCCAGTAATCCTCCAATAAAAGTACACCTCACTTTTCCAATTAGAACTAAAATTCTTGCAAAGGTCGCACATCTGCACAATAAACAAAAAAAAATTCGAAAAATTAAATGGCAAAGAAGAATACAAACTAAGCGTGGCGAAATTCAAAGTCAAAAACGAGTTGCCAGGCCACGCCCGCAATATAAACGTCCATACGTATGCATTATATATATATATATCACACTATATAGTCTCTGTATAAGTATGTGCATAAAATCCAGCTCCAGGTCTCCAGCTCCAGCTCTCCAGCTCCATGGGCCGGCTCCAGCTCGCTCCTCCAAAAAAGATTTATGTACACATTGCGCCTTCTGCCTTTTGCCATCCTTTTTTCCATTTTGTGCCCTCGCCACGGTCCGTGTTTATTTTATTACTTATGGCCATGAGCGGATGGTTCTATACACTGCGAGAAATATTATACA
>JAJJHT010014146.1:1341823-1352084 GCA_021223865.1 Drosophila pandora
TACCATCTTAACAAGACCCTTATTTCCAGACATAAAAAAAAATATTTAAAAAATTATTAAATAAAACCATAATACCTTTATGACATTATTAACATTTTAGAATTTTTTATTATTATTGATTTTTTGTATTTAACAAAAAAACCTTATCTTGTAATTTCTTTTCGCACTTTCTATTGAGGAACATCTTACACAAGACCCTTATTTTAAAGCCTAAAATAAATATTGAAAAATTATTAAATAAAACCATAATACCTTCATGACATTATCAACATTTTTAGAATTAGTTACGCTTTAAAATCGAATTGGAAAACTAATCCGATTTGGTGCTGAACCATTTATTGATATCCCAATTAGAGTTCCCATTGAAAACATATGGAAATGCCAAATGCCGAGTAACAACTACAGTGAACGACCTCCCCAATGATTCTGAGTTCTGGCTGGGGGAAATGCATTTATCAAAACATAAAAATAAACACAAATTGCTTCAGAAATAGACAAAAGATGGGAGAGAAGAGACCCAGACCTCAGACTTCAGACCTCAGACTTCAGACCCTGCCCTGATGTTATTCTTGAATGTATTTAAACAGCTAACCAAGCAAGAAGAAAATACAGGAAAAATTCCTATATATGCGTAGGGGGTTTTTCTTTTCTTTTTTTCTTTTTTCATTTTTAATTTTCCTTTTTTCCTTCACAGCTGTCAAATGAAAAACTCTTTGCTTCGCATGTAATTATTCGATATTGGGTAGATTTTTGGGGAGATAGGAATGCTATAAGGGAAGGGGTTTCGGGCTGACCTTATGACTGACAATTTCCTCTGAACATTTATCTAGTTTCTAGTGCCGGTCTCTGGGTTTTCCCCACTCACTTTTCAATTATTCCTCTTTCTTTGTCTCCAGCCAGCGGACAAGTTTTCCATACCATATGGTATATAGTGTATAGTGTATGTTATAGGGTATGGTACTATATGTTGTGTGTTTGCTTAATACGTTTTAAGCGCTCTTTAAGCGTTCAAGTCACGATTTTCATATTTATAGAGTTGTGCAGTTGGAGAGGGAAAGGGGGATCTCTGATTGATCAGTTTTATGTGCCATAGGGTGTGTGTGTGTATATTTGTTGTGTCTACAAGCTCTTCTTGATGCTTATCTCACTTCGATTTTTCTTCGTCTTTTCTCGTTTTCTTTTTCTTTAGTTTTTTTTTTCTATAAATTTAATTATTGGGGTTTCTTCAGAGCAAACTTTGAACTTTAGTCTTATCGTTAATTACATCGCCAACGCTTTTTCGTTTTTTTTTATTTTTTTCCCAAGATTTTCATGAGGAGTACGAGGAGGTATCTCAGCCCAATGATGGATCACTCCCACATGTGTGTGTGTTTTGGGGGATTTCCAGGGAAGTTCACGCTTTGATGGCTTTTCTCAGGATGCAGTCTAGAAAATTATAGACCTTGTCTTACAAATTTTTAATAAAACCCACGAAAAATAAAAGTCTAGAAACATATTTCTTAAGTTCTTGTAAAAATCTAGATTTTATATGACTTTGTTTGGCAATGCAAATTCTGTGGGAGAATTTTTTAGCTTTTCAGGCCCTTTGTTGACAGGAAGAGGCGGCGAAGACAGTCCAGATGAACAGGGAATGATTTGGCACTAAAATTAATTACTCCCCAGAGTCCGGACTCCGACTTGGCCAAGTCAACCAACCATGTCCTTTTTGATGGCTGGGAACCCAACGAAAAATTATGCATAAGAAAATTTTTACTTTTCATTGGAAAAATGCATACATTTTCCTCTCTGACCGACCCGACCGTCTTTGTTTACATTTTTTTCTTTCCACTTTTTTTTTTACGGCTTATTGGCTCCTACGCGTGAAATTGTAATAATTAAGGAAAAACGAGTGCGGGAAATTGAAAAACCATTACATTTTCGAGCATTTTGTTTTCTCTTTATTACAGTTATAATTTATTTGAGGCGATATTTCAATCGCACGCCACATGCGGTCGGTCGGTCAGCTTGAGAAGCGGTATGCCCCATCCCATTCCAGTTGCAATCAATCATGGATATTGTCAGGGGGTTCCCTCACTCTACAATCGGTCTTTGATCAAGGGAACCCATATACCATGTACCATATATATTTTGTCTTTCTTCATTCGTTATGCGTCTCAAAAGTTCGGTTCGAAATGGCATTTTAACATGCCACATGAGGCACTAAGGCAGTTGGGTCTTTTTCATTAATCAACATCACTCATGGAGGATGCACTTGAGTGGGCGATTATCACTACAAGTACAGAATAATCTCTCATTCTTATACCATCTTACATCATTTTTTTAAAACTACAAATTTTTCTTGAATTTTTAGTGTAAAGTGTTTATTAGAAAATGCAATTCTTGAAAGTGTGCTTCCACTTTTAATTGCATTTCTTCCACTCACCTTCTTTGCTACTCTTTTTCTTTTTATTTTCTTTAATTTTCCTGTAATTATCGTTTCATTTTCCACGCTCTCTCTCTCTCCTGCTGCACTCTGACCCTCTGCGATGGCAATTTTCACTTAATCGTTTTCCTCTTGGCCTGGCTCTCAATTTTCCGGGACTTTGTTGTGCGGGTCCTTCTGTGTATTTTTCTTCTGTGAATTTTCCGCCTGCCTACCTACCTGAGTACCTGGGGCAGGAGTGCTGTGACAGCTCTCTCAATTATGCACAGGTGATTGCCATTCCATTACTACGACTGGCTTCGACTAACCCTCGCCATGTCCTTTGCTTCTTAAATAGGGATACACTTTGTTCGCCTTACAGGTGCGTTTCGTATTTCAACCTGTTGTCCTTTTTAACATATTGTGTTACCTTTTTCCTTTGCCATTTGCGAGTGCCATTTGAGAGTGCCAGAAAGCCGAAAGACCAAACAAAAGATACACCTTCTGACAGCCGCCGTTCCTCGGCTTCCTAACAAGCCAAGAGTAATTATGTAAAATAAAGCTGCCCGCCAGAACTCAGACTCAGACTAACATTAAAATAAAATGTTTTCCCATGTCAGCAACATTTCCTACCGTCGTAAACAATTAGCCTCAAGGAAGACTTGTTCTCCAGAGTTCTCCTATGCCGGTTCTGATCCACCAACTTTCAACAGCTCCAAGTCTAGATATTTTGAAATATTTTATTTCAAGAGCCTCAGGGCTTCAAAAACCCATCTGCATTTGGTTAATCAGTTTGATTAATGTTGCCCTAATTGACTTTCACTTCTGAGGACCGGGGCCTTTCCATTTCGTTTACAGAATTTGGCCAAAAAACCAAACCAGTTCCAGGCTTCCATAACTCTGCCTTATAACTCGAAAAGGAAAACAACTCAATTTAATTGCTGGCAATTTTTAGCTCGTTTTCACTCTGAAATCAGTAGCAGCTGCTGCATCTTATTGATGCCACATGTTGGGACACACATGTGCTCAACATTCGCAACGCACAACCTTTGAGATACTTTTGTATCTGGCCTTTAGGTCGATGACCTTTCTGGCTCTTTCAACTCAAAGGGGGAGCATAGAACTTTGTTCGGAGTTATCAAAGCTGAAAACCATAACTAGTCTCGGCTACTCTTTTCGCAGTTATGCAGTTCTACTTTTCATTTCTACTTCCATTTCAGTTCAGTTAGCTATTCACGAGAAAGTGGCACGACATGTTCCTCCTCCAACTCCACCTCCTCTCTAACTTCTGGCTGGATTTTCCTGCCAGTTAGTTAGCTCTTGGCGTGTTCAGGAAGCATCGTCTGCCGAACCGAAACTGAAACTGGGTTGAAATGGGCTTCTGACAGACGCCGGATGTCATCTAGCTGTCGGACTATTTTTTCTCTATTTTTTTGTTGCTTCTACAGATGCGGTTTTCATTTGTTGTGAATTTTTCAATTAAGAAGTTTCTGTTTCAGGGAGGAGATGGAGGCTTGTATTTCAAAAGATGAGATACTATTTTTAGCAAGCTTACTTTTCAACCTAGTTTAACTGATGATTAATGTTAAAAAAAAAACCCTAAATATTAAAAACCTCTCTCCCCAAAAGCAGTCTCATATTTCAAAGCGGCCTTTCAGGCCCCTATCATTTATGCGAAAACCGCTGACAGGCTTAATAAACTAACTCTCAACTGGCTGCCGAAAAAATGTTCGCCATTTAAATTTTTTTTGTCTGCCTCCTTGTCGTCCTGGCATTCCACTTGACGGCACTTCAACGTCGTCCTTTTTTTACGCTATGGGGTAATTTTTGCACGTGTGCCGACACTTGAAGGAAGGCCTTTCTCGGAGGATGGTCTGGGCTGGAAGGTAGGAACTTTGGCAGGAAGACGATGCAACAATTGGGGAAGACCTGAAAGCGCTGCCAGCTCAATTAAGTCAACTTAATTGGCCTAATTGAGTCAGAGAGGGCCAACAAAGGCCCAAGACACAAGATTTTGGGGGGATATTGTTGTGTTTTGGGACACACGCAGTTCGGAGAGTGAAATTTTAAGACCAGCAGATAAGCACGTTGTGTCGGGTTGGCTTTTGGCCCCTCGACTTATCGCAGCAACCCAGAAAAAAAATCTATCTAAACAAAAAATGTGAGGCAACGCAACATAAAAACCTCATCAACAACCAGCGTTGACACAAAGACCTCAAATTAACAAGCAGCAATTTAAAAATAAAGAGAAAAAAGCTCTAAACAAAAAAAAAAGCCATAAACCGGAGGGAGGGAACAAAAAACTACAAACTGAAATTCAAGAAAGAAATTGAACTTCCTTTGCAGACCAGAAAGGGTTTACAGAGAAAAATAATAAATTTCAAAAAATAAATAAATAAGTTTCTTAAAGGCTATGAATTATAGAAGCCATGAGTTATTTTTCTCTGTGGATATGAAACTTTGTCATAAAAAAAACGAAAACTTTATTTGGGTTAAGACAAAAGGGCTGTGGCAGGAACGGAACCATGAGCCAGCACAAAATTCAAATTCTACTTGAAAATTCGTAATAAAAATGAAAATTGCTTCAAAGGCAGGAAAAGCCAACTTGTCGGCCAATTGAGAATTGAAATTGAAACTTGGCACTCAAAACTTCATCCACAAGATACATACGAACCGAGTTCCTCCGTTAAATTGGCGCTGCTAATGTGTGAGGTTTCTGAGATGATGAGATACTGCCTCCCGATGAACATGAGCTAGCTAATGGCCCTGATGATGATGATTGAAGAAGCCACTTCGAGGAGGGCTGTGGGGCTTCCAACACATCCCATACATTTGAGAAAATTAATTCGAATTAATTGGAGCAGAACTATTTATTTTTAATCGAATTAAAGTGTCCATAATCTATACTTATGTTAGGGTTACTATTATAGAAACTTTCTATATCTTATAGAAAATAATACAACGTAACTTTATAGACAACACATTCACTTTTAAGACAAAACTATTACTGTCTTGGTCACACCCTACTTTAAATTAGTTTATCCAAGCAGAGTTAATTACAATTATCTGAACTATCTTTGTATCTCAACTTTCAGCGGAGACGTGAACGCGGTCGTATCCATTTGAAGGGCGTTCGTCTCGTCGAGGAGGCGACTGTCAGCGGGGAGGGCGGCGATCCCTTTGCACCGGATGTGAGTAGCCAGAAATCTTTGTGAAAATAAATGGCAGCCAAGTTTCATTAACAATCCGATCCGAAACCAATCCAATCCATCTCTCATACAGGGTTATCCATTCCAAGTGGGCTACTGTGAGATCTCTTCATCGTCCAATTCGCAGCACCAGCAGCTGGAGAACGGCGGCGGGGGCGGACTCGAGGGCCAGCAGCAGAGTGGACGAGCGGTGCCACAGTACACACTCTACGTGATCGCCAACAGCGAGAAGGAGCGCACCGAGTGGATCCGCGCCATCCGCCAAGGTAAGCCACGATCATTCGATGGACTTTGAGGTGACCCACAAATCGAACAGATCTGCAGATGTTTTATTTTTATGGCTGATCAATTTTAAGAGATAATAAAATGAGAGTTTTTTAATCGAGGGATGCGGTATTCCCCTGAAGAATCGAATTGACAAAGATATAGTCTTTACCAGAGGTCGTATTTCTTAAAGGGGCTCATCAGAAAATTTCACAAAAAATGAAAAAAATTATTTGATCTCAGATTTTGATGCAGATTGGTGGAGAATCGATCTACGAATCTTTTGAGGTATTCCGCTCAAGAATCGGATGGCTAATGGCGAAGATAAAGCCTTCGCTGGGGCCCATATAGTCCTGCCCATGCGTTTTCTTAAAAACTTGAAGGGGGCTCCCCAGAAAATTTGACAAAATTTTAAAAAAATAATTCGTTCTCAGATTTTGATTCAGATTGATGGAGAATCGATCTACGAATCTTTTAAGGTATTCCGCTCAAGAATCGGAAGACTATTGGCCAAGATATAGCCTTCGCTGGGGCCCATATAGCCCATCCCATGCATTTTCTTAAAAACTTAAAAGGGGCTCCTCAAAAAATTTGACAAAAAATCGAAAAAATAATTCGTTATCAGATTTTGATTCAGATTGATGGAGAATCGATCTACGAATCTTTTAAGGTATTCCGCTCAAGAATCGGATAACTAATGGCGAAGATATAGCCTTCGCTGGGGCCCATGTAGTCCTGCCCATGCGTTTTCTTAAAAACTTGAAGGGGGCTCCCCAGAAAATTTTACAAAAAATCGAAAAAATAATTCGATCTCAGATTTTGATGCAGATTGGTGGAGAATCGATCTACCAATCTTTTAAGGTATTCCGCTCAAGAATCGGATAACTAATGGCGAAGATATAGCCTTCGCTGGGGCCCATGTAGTCCTGCCCATGCGTTTTCTTAAAAACTTGAAGAGGGCTCCCCAGAAAATTTGACAAAAAATCGAAAAAATAATTCGTTCTCAGATTTTGATGCAGATTGGTGGAGAATCGATCTACGAATCTTTTAAGGTATTCCGCTCAAAAATCGGATAACTAATGGCGAAGATATAGCCTTCGCTGGGGCCCATATAGTCCTGCCCATGCGTTTTCTTAAAAACTTGAAGGGGGCTCCCCAGAAAATTTGACAAAAAATCGAAAAAATAATTCGTTCTCAGATTTTGATGCAGATTGATGAAGAATCGATCTACGAATCTTTTAAGGTATTCCGCTTAAGAATCGGATAACTAATGGCGAAGATATAGCCTTCGCTGGGGCCCATATAGTCCTTCTCATGCACTTTCTTAGAAACTCGAAGGGGGCTCCCCAGAAAATTTGGCAAAAAATCGAAAAAATAATTCGTTCTCAGATTTTGATGCAGATTGGTGGAGAATCGATCTACGAATCTTTTAAGGTATTCCGCTCAAGAATCGGAAGACTATTGGCCAAGATATAGCCTTCGCTGGGGCCCATATAGTCCTGCCCATGCGTTTTCTTAAAAACTTGAAGGGGGCTCCCCAGAAAATTTGACAAAAAATCGAAAAAATAATTCGTTCTCAGATTTTGATGCAGATTGGTGGAGAATCGATCTACGAATCTTTTAAGGTATTCCGCTCGAGCATCGGATAACTAATGGCGAAGATATAGCCTCGCTGGGGCCCATATAGTCCTTCCCATGCGTTTTCTTAAAAACTTGAAGGGGGCTCCCCAGAAAATTTGACAAAAAATCGAAAAAATAATTCGTTCTCAGATTTTGATGCAGATTGATGGAGAATCGATCTACGAATCTTTTAAGGTATTCCGCTCAAGAATCGGAAGACTATTGGCCAAGATATAGCCTCGCTGGGGCCCATATAGTCCTTCCCATGCGTTTTCTTAAAAACTTGAAGGGGGCTCCCTAGAAAATTTGACAAAAAATCGAAAAAATAATTCGTTCTTAGATTTTGATGCAGATTGATGGAGAATCGATCTACGAATCTTTTAAGGTATTCCGCTCAAGATTCGGATGATCATTGGCGAATATATACACAATCCCCTTCTCTGTCTTCTTCTGATAATAATTCTTAGTTTTCAAAGATTTCTCTTAGTATTTTGTAATAATTATTATTTTTTAAACTGTCTTTTTCAGTTTGTGAAGACAGCAATACTCCCAAATCGTATCGCTACCATCCAGGCCTGTGGTCTGGGAAGAAGTGGAGCTGCTGCAAGGGAATCTCCCGTGCCACATTTGGTTGCAGAGCTGCTGCCCACTGGCGTGAGGCAAACAATAATCCAAGTAAGTAACTAACTCTTTTTTAACTAAGATTGTGAGTAAGAAATGTATCTTTAAGAGTTTATTCTTTAATATTACCTCACACACGAACTGCTGGTGGAAGTTGAAGGACCTCTCGAGGATAGCCTTGACTGGAGGCTTCCTGGCAGTGTCAAGCAAATGTCATTGTCAACTGTGGGAGTTCCTTGGGTCCCCAGGCCACCAATTGATGTCCCGCCCCACTTGAAATGCAGTCTTTTGTATCTGCACATATTCCTCACACTTCTTTCTTACAGATGTTCTGCATTCGTAGCGCTTTTCCCTTTTTCCTGGCCCGGCCCGGCCCGGCTCCTGGCCTGTCGTCAGGCCTTATTTGACACATTGTGGTGCCACAACTGGCTCCCCGTTTGTACAATTCTTTTATTTTTTTCCACCGCATTGTGTGCGTGTCTGAAGTGCAGCTCTTCAGGGTTCTAAGTCGTTAATGAGCAGAGGCTCGAAGAAAAGTATCTGTGAGTTACGCAGATACTTCAGCGCTTCTGTCTGTGTGGCCGGAACAAACACACACTCTAGATGGCCGATGGAAATGGTCGAAAGTCTATTGACAAGGTGCGAATTCCAAATAATGTGCCTGTGGCCAGCAAGGAGTTGCTAAAAAGTTTGTTTTCTAAAAAGTGCCAGGAAAAAAGAAAAATAAAGTTTGCTCGAAACTTGCAATTGAAAAGAACTAAAGTTTTTTCTTAATCTCATAAGAGACTGTCTAGTTAGATCTCTGGAGATTATTCTTGAGGGACTTGAGTCACCAAAACAAATTTTTTATTATCAGTAGATAAAAAATAAAGTATACAGGAAAACAGCAAGGGGTTAGACAAACACGATTTTTTTTATAAACGGATCACAAAAAACAATCTTTCCAAAAAACCGAAAACAAATATTTTGTCAAAGAATAGTAGAGTGTGTGAGTTGGGAATGTAAACACCTTTTTTGTTGGCCAAGATACCTTGCTATGTTCATCGGCTGTTATAAATATTTTGATGCACCTATTATGACCCCTGACCGCTGACCCCCTGAGGCAGCTGCAATTGTTGGAAAACTTTTTCCATTCGCGCTGACAGCCCGCAGATGTCACCATGAAATGTCAAGCTGATATTCTTATTACTCATTTGGTGTCATCAGATTAGAGATTTTGAAATGGGAACGAAATGGAGCATCAGACCAGGGGCTTCCAAGGGTGCCTCATGTGTGTCTCTTTGTTTGACAGTTTCAGTGAATTTAAGGCCCAACAGAAATTCAGTTCCCCCTTCTGGTGATATCTTCATGGGGATGTGAGGATTCTTTTGCCCACTTGGGACATCAATTAGAGGCGTCACTTTAAATTGCCGTTAAGTCTGCCAATTTCGGCAAGTCACTGGAGGAGGATCCAGGATCTGAAACGGAAATAACAATAAAAATCAGGTCGCCTTCATCTTCATTTATCAGCCAGGGAGACAATGAAAGTGGAATGACTGCGGATGGCGGCGATTGCGGGAGCTTGTCAGTTGCCGTTACAATAAATTAGCCTGTCAATTTTCTCCTTCGGTTATCTTTCACTCTCTGGGCTCCTCCACCACCTCAGTCCTCAGTCCTCAGTCCTGTATCCAGAAATTAATTATGCTTCCCTGGAATCCTTTTTCACGAACATTTTGACTTTCGCCGCGTGCCACATCTCACTGTAATGTGTTGGCCTTGCTGGGTTATTTCTTGTTGAAATTAAAAGCCCACTTGGAGGAAGGAATCAGCCAGAAAGTGTTTTCAATAAATTATGGACTGAGTAAGAGGAAAAGTGTTAAGGGATCAGCAGTAATTAATAACTAAAGGGGTGATTAAAAATGGTATTTAATATTTTTGTTAAATAAATATTTTAGCTGAGATGTAAGAAACTCTGAAGGGGAAAAGTGTTCAATAGTAATTTATTATTAAAAAAGTGTTTGAAAGTAGTATTTAATATTTTAATAAAAATATTATAGCTAAGATCTAAGAAACTTAAAAGAGAAAAAGTGTTTTAGGATCAAAATAATCGTAAAGAACAAAAATGTTAAAAGATCATACTCTTTTTTATTAATTAATTATACATATT
>JAJJHT010014146.1:1352247-1372725 GCA_021223865.1 Drosophila pandora
CATTTCCGATCAATCAGTTATATGGCAGCTATAGGATATAGTCGACCGATCCCGGCCGTTCCGACTTATATACTACCTGCAAAGGAAAGAAGGGTGTGTGCAAACTTTCAACTCGATAGCTCCAAAACTGAGAGACTAGTTTGCGTAGAAACCGACAGACAGACAGACGGACAGACGGACAGACGGACAGACGGACAGACGGACATGCTCATATCGACTCAGGAGGTGATCCTGATCAAGAATATATATACTTTATAGGGTCGGAGATGTCTCCTTCACTGCGTTGCACACTTTTGACCAAAATTATAATACCCTCTGCAAGGGTATAAATATTAAGGCTGAGATCTAAGAGGCTCTGAAGAGGAAAAGTGTTATAGAATCTTTAGTAAATATAATTACTAAAGAAGTCTATAAAAGTAGTATTTAATATTTTAATACGAATATCACACTTGAGATCTAAGAAACCCTAAAGAATTTCAAGAATTTCCTCTGTAGAAATTCTTTCCAAAAATAAATGAAGTAATAAACTTGAACAAATAAAATAATCAGGCTAGACGTAGAACCCTCCTAAAGAATAAAAACCATATAGAAGTCAGCTAGCTGCAATTTAACGATGTCGTTGCTCTTTCTCCAGATTTGTGTTCTTCGGGTTGTGTTCCACTATTCCCGAAAAACAAAGATTTATGGGCCTCGTTTTAAGTGCTTCAAAAATAGTTTCATGTTGTGATTATTATCTTGGGGTACACCGCCAGCTAAAGAAAATAATAAAGTGAGGAAGGGAGTGAAAATTGGGATTTTTTAGCCATAAAAATATAATAGAATTTCAGATATTACTTTAAAATATATTTTTTATTTGAATTTATTTTTTGGTAAAAAAAAAAAGGAGGATTCCTTTTTGGCCACTGGCCAGTTGGCCACAAACTGGTTTCGGTTTCAGCCTGCTGTGCGGATGTATCCGAAATCCAGCCAGTTCGATATTTAAGAGCGCACCTCAAGAGAACTCCTCCTCCTCCTATCCAGAAACCAGTTTTTATTTCGGCTCTGGGGCTTGGGCCAATTGTTCAAAGACTCAAATAGAAAAAAAAAGTAAACAACAACAACAGCTAAAGTATCTGGCCAAGAGGTAGTAGTATCTTAGTATCTGGCGAGTGTCTCTTGCCTAGGCACGTGCAATGAACTTGGGATAGAAAAACTAGGATGGAACCTGGTATCTCCACTTTCTGCTGGCTTCCTTCCTAGCTAGCTGGAGGCATTTTTTCGTCTACTGGAAGGGTGGTTCTTTTGTCGGGCCGTTGATTTGATTAATTCAGCTATTAGTTGATCTTCGAGAGGAAATTCTACGCCCCTACGCCCTATTCTATTTGATTATAATTAGGTGCCCCTTGTTGTGTCCTGGAGTTCTGGAAGAAACTTTTTTTTTCTTCGGGTGACTGACCATGAAAAAGGCACCTTAAGTCACAGCCAAAAACAAGGCACTTTCAAAAAATATAAACTAAAGAAATCTATTATTTTTGTTATAATAATAATTGACTAAAAATAGGCTGGATGGTTAAAAAATAAAAATCTTGAAAATTTGAAGTTCACTTATTTTGTTTGAAATACTTCTAAAAGAGTATAGTTTACTTGGTAATGGTATAGTTTTTTTCCAGTGCATCTTCAGACCCAGTCTGTTCCCGTTCTTGAAAACCAATCCGCCAGACAAGAAAACGCGCCTTTGTGCCTCTGCTGCTGCCTTTTTTTTTATGCATCTTCAGTGGCTGGCTTTTGATGCCTTCGACCTGCCCCCGGTGCCCCAATGGTGCCTTGTTTTCAGCTCCATTCTGTTCTTTGGATCTTTTTTAAAAAGTTTTAGGCCGCCTCGCGGTTTGACTGTGGTATCCCCCCCTCCCTACTCCCCCTCAACTCTCACAGCCTCTTATATATGCCCTCCCCCTCTGGCCATCCTGCCATGATTAATGATGCGTTCTGTTGTGATTCGTTCTAAACGTGGGAAATCGGCAGCAGAAGCCGAGCTTTCGAATGCTTCAAACCCTCTGGTTCTGGGCTACTACTCCTTTTTTTTCTTAAATTTTTTTTTAACTTTTTTTTCCATCCGTTCTCTTTTTGTTAAGTTACTCAGATTCTCTTAGCCTTTCCACTAAAAGACCACGCAATAATTATTTTTGGCCAAACAACATAATTTCTCAACAAATTTCTCAGGCAATTAATATCTTTTTTTTTCACTACGATTTTTTGGCATTTGACAAGTGTTTGATTTTGTATAATCTTTTGGATTAAAATTACATAATGAAGAAACTGGATTTGTTATGCTAATCTTTGCGGATTTGAAGGGAAATTATGAAAGAATTTCTATAGAGGTGATTAGAGGTATTATATCAGGGGATTTGAAGAGTTTTGATGGATTAGTTTCTTAAAAAAACAAGTTTTTTGACAATCTTAGAGATATGTATATTAGCATGGAATGTATATTTTCTTTTGAAACTTCCTTTTCCTCATTTATTATTTGTTATTTTTAGAAAACCAAAATTGTTCTTTTTGAAGTACATCAAGTCAAATTTCAAATTTCCTGCCCAAGTTTGTTGTTGTTTTCCCCCAAAATGTTTTCCTAATTGCGTCTTATAATTGATATTAGCCGCCATCTCGCTCTCCAGCTGTCTCTTTCCTGGGGCAACTCCATTTTGGACTCCAGCCAAAAGATGCAGTCCCCCACAGTCTTTTGTCTCTTTCTAGCCCCATCACTTTCTATCTCTCTCTTTACGAGAAAAAAAAAGGAATTCTTGAAGATTTCCTTTAACTAAAAAAAAAAAGTTTAAATAAACATTGATCTTTATTTTAGGAAATTAATTTCCCCCACTCTCCACTTTGTAAATTTCTACAAGTCTGGTACTCTCCGGTATGCATATAACTCATTCCCCCCCCATTCTAACTGTAATTGTGAGTGGCCAAGTGCACAAGTGCTCATTGATTTGCCTAGACAACAACAACAACAAGTATTCCTCTCTCTTGCACTTTGCTGGGCTCCACTTCTCTCACAATCTCAGCTGTCGCTCACAGCTGCTTGATGGGGCTAGTACTCTCTATCCACTCTCTCTCCGAAGAGGGCTCCCCAAAGAGAGCATAACTCTCCAGATCGCTGGGCCCTGTTCTCACCTTCTTGAGACAGCAACGCATGCGTTGTATTTGAGTTGATTTTGAGACGTCGTCGAGTGCACAACGCAGAGCGGATAGCGAGCGGATCGCGTTTCGAATTTAGTTGTTGTTCGCGTGTGCCATTCAGGAGTACTACCACCCGATAGGATCCTAAATAGAAACAACAAAGTCTAACAACAACATCCCAGCCAGATCCCCCAAGTGCAATATATTAAAAATAAAAAATAAATAAAATTAATGGCCCAAACGTGCGGCGGCGACAAAATGTAAATGCTCAAGGGCCAAGTGAAGTTTTTATCAAAGTGCTCTCAGTGTGCTCGGCTCCCCCAATAGATCTATCAAGATGTAAATATTTCCCCAAAAAAAATAAATAATAATTGCAAGGCAGTGTTTTTTGAAGTCGAAACGAAGCGGGGTGTAATATTTCCCTCTTTCTTATATTTTTGGGATGATTTATGGCCCTCTCGGATCTTTCGCATTCTCCAAAACCCCCATTTCTAACAGTAAAAGTTGCTTATGTCACGGCACACTCGCACTCACACACACACACACACACACTCACACTGTGGAGACTTGTTGGACACCCGTTTAAACCCTATTTAGTTGAACAGTGTGGCAACTCTGTCGAGAGCCGAGAGTAAAGTTGCTAAACTTGTTTCTTTTTTGGCGTGCCACAGCAGTTTTTCTGCTTTTTTGCTTTCGTGCTTATCTTTTGCGCATTTTCTAACAGTCCCCAAGCCCCCAAGTCCTCCACCCATCCCATCACACAAAAATTCATTATTTTTTCTGCCCATTTGCTTAATTAACTTGTCGAAAAAAAACAAATATAATCACAAAAAATGGCAAAAAAATAAAGAATATAACTCCTGAGAAATAAGCTTCCATTGTGATTTTGATTCTTTCATTTTAATGCTGATGAGCTGATAAATCAATGGATGTAAATTTTCTAAAGAATGTCTTGGTTGGTCTCGGCCTGTCTTGGCCCTCTTCTCTCGTTTAGACCAATTAGCAATAGGCGCCTTGATCCTAAAAGCAGGTAGTCCTCTAAAATCCTCTATCCCCTCTACTGTTGTGTAATTCAATATTGTTCTTTTTCGAAAAAACAGGATCTGCTGCGGCTTGGAGTTTTAGGAGAGTTTCACTTAACGAGAATTTGTTTCGTTTGTTTTATGTTTATTTTCATTTTGGTTTTTGTTTTTTCGTTTGTTGTCTTTGTCTGGGGCTCTGTTTTGTGAGGCCAGCACGTTCGGGCCTATGCTGGAATACTTAAGACTGCTTATCACGTAACCCCGCAAGACAAGTGCTGGGAAGGAAGTCTGCCAGAGACTTGTGAGATATTTTTTTTTGTTTATCAAAAATGCAGTTTCTATTTAAAAAAAAAAATGACTCACAAACATGTAGAAATCTTATCCCTACCTCCCCACCTTGTTATTTGTTTTTCTCGCAATAGTTTCCCAGTAATCTCTCCCCTTATTTCTCAATTTACTTTTTATTTTCTTAATTTTCTGTCAACTATCCAGAGCTTATCAGGCTTTCGCTTATCGTGTTTGGCTTTTGTTGATCCCCCCAGAGCCCCAAGCCATTAAAAATAAAAACAAAAAATCACAAAGGGCAGCACTAAAAGTGCCGTTTCAAATTTCAATAGAAATCAATTCGAGAGTCTACTCGTGTTCTCTCAGCTTTCCTCCGAGGCTTTTGTTTAAAAAAAACACACATTTTACCCCTTCTATTTTTTTTATGATATTCTTTTCATGGGAAGATGGGAGAGGTGATGTCCATAAAAAATAATAAAAATAACAAACCCCAAAGACCATTAAAAGGTAGCTTGAAATTGTCATTAAAAAATAAAAAGAGAAAAAAAACTGGGAACTGGGAAGAAAGATATAAAATCTCATAGATACCATACATGCCTACGGGGACTGTAAACTCCATTTTTAACTCCACCTCTGAAAATGTAACTACCAAGTCATAAATGTTTGGATTACAAATATTTTGATGGCTGACGATTAAACAGGGTTTCTAAACCAAAAAAAAACTATCTTTTATCCCACAGATACCTCACAAATAGTTAAATGTATCTTACAGATACTCAAGTGTAGCAGGTACCTCCAGCTAATTATCTCTCGGGCTAGGAAACAGGCCAAACCACTTGTGTGGCTGTTTGTCTCTCAATTTATAATGCAAACCAGGCTTACAACTCAAAGGATCTCCTAACGGTTATACTTCTATACCTCACAGATACATACTTATACTGTGTGTGTCTGACTCTCAGATAGACTATCTTAAAGGTAGTTTTTTTTTGGATGCCTCTTCGAAGGTTGCAAATAAAAATCGGAAACAAGTTTTTCTCCTTTTTCTCTCCTTCTACTCTTTTTTTTTTTTGCCACAAAACTGGTTAAAAAAAAGAGTCAGACTGCACTTGGTTTTAAATTTTTTTTTGGTACCGTTAGCAATTTGGCTAAAAAAAAAAAAGTAAATTGGCCCAGGCCAGAAGAAGGCAGAAGGAAGGAAGGATTCAATTGCAATTTGTTGGTCGACCTGCTGCGGTTAATAAAAATTGCATTTTATGTTTGCCCCAAAACCAGGGGGTCAAGGTCAGCTACGTGCCATTTTATTTAGGAGCTTGAAGGAGGGGGGAGGGCAAGCAGAAGAAGAAGCAGAACCACAACAAAAACATGACAAGCGAAAGCTTAAGATTATTTTTCTTCTTTTTTTATTATTTTTCCCTTCATCGCCGCTTGACCGCTTTAAATTATTTGGCGGATTTGCTTTGTTCACGCTCCTCAACTTGCTTATTATACCCTTGCAGAGGGTATTATAATTTTGGTCAAAAGTGTGCAACGCAGTGAAGGAGACATCTCCGACCCTATAAAGTATATATATTCTTGATCAGGATCACCTCCTGAGTCGATATGAGCATGTCCGTCTGTCCGTCTGTCCGTCTGTCCGTCGGTCCGTCTGTCCGTCTGTCCGTCTGTCCGTCTGTCCGTCTGTCTGTTTCTACGCAAACTAGTCTCTCAGTTTTAAAGCTATCGAGTTGAAACTTTGCACACACCCTTCTTTCTGTTGCAGGCAGTATATAAGTCGGAACGGCCGGGATCGGTCGACTATATCCTATAGCTGCCATATAACTGATTGATCGGAAATGCCATAACTTTGGAGTTTTTTAAGTTGGAGGGTTGAGACTTTCCACACATGTTATATTTGACCAAAATATTTAGTGTACAAAGTTTCATAAGGATCGGCCGACTATATCCTATAGCTGTCATAGAACGATCGAAATTGGCATAACTTTGGTGTTTTTTAAGTTAGAAAGATGGGATTTGGTACAGATTCTATTTTGGGAAAAACAATCTGATCTGCCAATTTTCATAAGGATCGGCCGACTATATACGATCTTCCATATATCTAATAATATAAGATGCGTGGCGCCACCTAGCGGACTGCGACTGAACTGCAAGGGTATATCAACTTCGGCTCCGCCCGAAGTTAGCTTTCCTTTCTTGTTTTTTATTCATTTTTTTTTCCCCCGATTTTTTTTTTGGTTTTCGGGAATCAGGTCAAAGCGGTTGCTTTCTTTCACTTTGCCACGCCCCAAACGGTTTATTTTTTTATCTTAAACTGTTTAAGCTTTCGCTCCTCGACAGCATCTTAAATCTTAAATCTTTCTCCGCGACAGCCAAGGGTCAGGCAAGGTCAATACAACGTCAATATGTCACAGCTCCACATATTCATTTATTCAACTCGGTTTTTTTTATAGTTTACGACAAGTAAAAGTTCGTTTTTTGTGACAACACTCACATGTAATTAGTGTCGAAACTTTTATTGGCTATTTTTTGGTTGTTTTTTGAGTAAGGCGTGAAAATTTCACTTTTTCAATTCGACACGAGTCTCTCTAACGGAAATCTGTATCACAAATTAGTTGCAAATCAACAACAAAGAGCTTCTCTAAACTCTGATTGAATCAACTATAAATACTAGTCCATTGTTTTCTGTAGTTTCCCAGAGTTTTCAACAAGTTTTCTGTTAGTTTTCAGCTTGGGTTTTCTCAAATAAACTATTCAGTTGAGGTGCTCTTGGAAAAGTGGCTACTTTGATAAATTAGATAATAAATTTTTAATAAAGGAAATAAAAATTAACAATTAGGAGATAATTTAAGCTTGAAAAAAGGAAATTCTGTTTAGAACTGATAGTTAGAAATGAAAAAAATTGATTTTCAAGGCATCTTTCACAAAATAATCGATTAATATCGATAAATTGAACAAAATTTTAAGATTTTTAGTTAGTTTTCTAGGTTCTTGTAGGTTTGATTAAGATTCTCTCAAAAATATACTTAGAATTGCAAAAAATTGGCTGTCGAAACTTAAATTCTCTTCAAAAATATAACCAATATTCCCCCTAACCAAAATTATCGATAGTATCGTATCGATTGCTTCGCAACTCCACAGATCATTCCTTTATCGATTTAAAAGTCTATCAAGCTTCTATTAATCTCCAAATAGACTCTAACACCGGGCCACGCCTATTCTGCGTAAACCGCAAGCCGAGACTCGTTAATCATTTTGAAAGTTCATTCGATTTTGTGTGTGTTTGTTCCACTAAATTAAGGAACCAACAGAAATCGAAAAAAGCGACTTGAAATTGATGTTAATTATGCTGCCAACAGTTGCTACTAAAATAGAGAAAAAAAAATAATACGCCTTACAGTGGAGCTCAATGAACTGCGCCTAGGTCTTCACTGCCCACGGCTATAGATTGTTGTCTAAAGCTTTGTTTTTTTTTTATCATCTTTGCTTCTACACTTTATTTTTTATTTATTATTTTTTTTTTTAAGATACCCATCTGGGTGCGTTTTATTTGCCTCAAGGTTGTTACTTGCCACAAAATGAAAATTGTTCTATTTAGTCTTCTATTTTTTTTTTGTTGAGATTCGAAGACACTAGATATCGATTATTAATCTTGTGGGCTTCAGTTGAACAATTACAATGCGAAAATCAATGAGGCTGATGATGATTGTCGATAATGATGGGGGCAACCTCAACCGACTTAAGAGGCTGCTGCATCATCATCTCTAGCATCATTAGCATTTTTTCTTGCAATCCGGGCCAAGAGTTTATAGGATTTAGTTATTCTGCAATTAAAATGGCTAAAAATTCCATTAAAACAAGAAAGGAAAGCTAACTTCGGGCGGAGCCGAAGTTTATATACCCTTGCAGTTCAGTCGCAGTCCGATAGGTGGCGCCACGCATCTATATTATTAGATATACAGCGGATCGTATATAGTCGGCCGATCCTTATGAAATTTGGCATATCGAATTATTTTGACCAAAGAAGCATACATTGAAAATCCCATCCTTCTAACTTGAAAAACAACGAAGTTATGCCATTTCCGATCAATCAGTTATATGGCAGCTATAGGATATAGTCGACCGATCTTTATGAAATTTGGCAGATCGTATAAGTTGGACCAAATAAGAATCCATAGAAAGTCCCAACCTTCTAACTTGAAAAACAACGAAGGTATGCCATTTCCGATCAATCAGTTATATGGCAGCTATAGGATATAGTCGACCGATCCCGGCCGTTCCGACTTATGTACTACCTGCAAAGGAAAGAAGGGTGTGTGCAAAGTTTCAACTCGATAGCTTTAAAACTGAGAGACTAGTTTGCGTAGAAACAGACAGACAGACGGACAGACAGACAGACGGACAGACAGACAGACGGACAGACGGACAGACGGACAGACGGACATGCTTATATCGACTCAGGAGGTGATCCTGATCAAGAATATATATACTTTATAGGGTCGGAGATGTCTCCTTCACTGCGTTGCACACTTTTGACCAAAATTATAATACCCTCTGCAAGGGTATAAAAATAGCAAAAATCAAAGACAAAAATGCCTAATATTTATATTCAATTGCCCAAAACAGGAATTGAAATTTCGTCGGCTTCCTCTACTCTTTTTGATTGATTGTTTTGATTTTAACTTTTTTTTGTGTTTGTTTGTTTTTTTGGGCAATTAAAGAAGCATCCATGATGGACTTGAAGTGTGCTTCCGCAAACTGCGTACTTGAGCCAGGAGCTCATTAAGTCTCAACCGAGTGTACGAGTGTTTTTTTGAGGAACGTGTGCCTAAATCGGTTAAAATAAAAAAAATTAATACCAAATCGCTTCGTTTGGCTTAAGGGGGCAGGATGGTTTCAGGGGCTGAAAAAAAGCACATTTTTGCGATTTTTTTTCTCATTTCTGAGTGAATGAAATGATCCAATTTTTTTACACGATAAATGGCTATATTTGTAGAGTATTTAAGAATATTTTTTATTAAGAAATAATTATTATTTATTCCGTGACGGCAGTCGGCCGGAGTCGCTTCAAAAAATTGGTCTCTTGCGGTGCGTAAAGTCTGGCCTTACAGTCTTATCTAAAATCAAAAAATTGATATGATTTACTTAAAATATTTGTTTCTTGTGCGGATGAACGAAACCATTTTGAAAAATATGCAATTTTGGATTTTTGGCGCGGTTTCAAAGTCAAAAGTGCCATTTTTACATAAAAATCCGCCCATTTTTGCCCCTAAAAAAAGTAAAAAAAATTTACAAAAAAAAAAAGCGTTCGTTCATCCGCAAGTATTTATTGTATTAAAGATGTGTACAAAATTTTATTAAGATCCGAGCATTACTTTTTGAGTTATGTTACGCACCGACTTGGAAAATGCTGTTTTGAGAAAAACGTGTCTAAAGTTTTAAAAGCAATGGAAAGTATATGGAGAGAAAGAAACTAGAAAATCGGTATCTCAGCAAGTTTTAGTCCGATCGACATGAAACTTTCACAGGATATTCCNCATTGTGATTTTGATTCTTTCATTTTAATGCTGATGAGCTGATAAATCAATGGATGTAAATTTTCTAAAGAATGTCTTGGTTGGTCTCGGCCTGTCTTGGCCCTCTTCTCTCGTTTAGACCAATTAGCAATAGGCGCCTTGATCCTAAAAGCAGGTAGTCCTCTAAAATCCTCTATCCCCTCTACTGTTGTGTAATTCAATATTGTTCTTTTTCGAAAAAACAGGATCTGCTGCGGCTTGGAGTTTTAGGAGAGTTTCACTTAACGAGAATTTGTTTCGTTTGTTTTATGTTTATTTTCATTTTGGTTTTTGTTTTTTCGTTTGTTGTCTTTGTCTGGGGCTCTGTTTTGTGAGGCCAGCACGTTCGGGCCTATGCTGGAATACTTAAGACTGCTTATCACGTAACCCCGCAAGACAAGTGCTGGGAAGGAAGTCTGCCAGAGACTTGTGAGATATTTTTTTTTGTTTATCAAAAATGCAGTTTCTATTTAAAAAAAAAAATGACTCACAAACATGTAGAAATCTTATCCCTACCTCCCCACCTTGTTATTTGTTTTTCTCGCAATAGTTTCCCAGTAATCTCTCCCCTTATTTCTCAATTTACTTTTTTATTTTCTTAATTTTTCTGTCAACTATCCAGAGCTTATCAGGCTTTCGCTTATCGTGTTTGGCTTTTGTTGATCCCCCCAGAGCCCCAAGCCATTAAAACAAAAAAAATCACAAAGGGCAGCACTAAAAGTGCCGTTTCAAATTTCAATAGAAATCAATTCGAGAGTCTACTCGTGTTCTCTCAGCTTTCCTACCGAGGCTTTTGTTTAAAAAAAAAACACACATTTTACCCCTTCTATTTTTTTTATGATATTCTTTTCATGGGAATATGGGAGAGGTGATGTCCATAAAAAATAATAAAAATAACAAACCCCAAAGACCATTAAAAGGTAGCTTGAAATTGTCATTAAAAAATAAAAAAAGAAAAAAAACTGGGAACTGGGAAGAAAGATATAAAATCTCATAGATACCATACATGCCTACGGGGACTGTAAACTCCATTTTTAACTCCAACTCTGAAATGTAACTACCAAGTCATAAATGTTTGGATTACAAATATTTTGATGGCTGACGATTAAACAGGGTTTCTAAACCAAAAAAAAAACTATCTTTTATCCCACAGATACCTCACAAATTGTTAAATGTATCTTACAGATACTCAAGTGTAGCAGGTACCTCCAGCTAATTATCTCTCGGGCCAGGAAACAGGCCAAACCACTTGTGTGGCTGTTTGTCTCTCAATTTATAATGCAAACCAGGCTTACAACTCAAAGGATCTCCTAACGGTTATACTTCTATACCTCACAGATACATACTTATACTGTGTGTCTGACTCTCAGATAGATTATCTTAAAGGTAGTTTTTTTTTGGATGCCTCTTCGAAGGTTGCAAATAAAAATCGGAAACAAGTTTTTCTCCTTTTTCTCTCCTTCTACTCTTTTTTTTTTTTGCCACAAAACTGGTTGAAAAAAAAGAGTCAGACTGCACTTGGTTTTAAATTTTTTTTTGGTACCGTTAGCAATTTGGATAAAAAAAAAAAGTAAATTGGCCCAGGCAAGAAGAAGGAAGGAAGGATTCAATTGCAATTTGTTGGTCGACCTGCTGCGGTTAATAAAAATTGCATTTTATGTTTGCCCCAAAACCAGGGGGTCAAGGTCAGCTACGTGCCATTTTATTTAGGAGCTTAAAGGAGGGGGGGAGGGGAGGCAAGCAGAAGAAGAAGCAGGAACCACAACAAAAACATGACAAGCGAAAGCTAAAGATTATTTTTTTTTTTTTTATTATTTTTCCCTTCATCGCCGCTTGACCGCTTTAAATTATTTGGCGGATTTGCTTTGTTCACGCTCCTCAACTTGCTTATTTTTTATTCACATTTTTTCCCCCGATTTTTTTTTGGCTTTCGGGAATCAGGTCAAAGCGGTTGCTTTCTTTCACTTTGCCACGCCCCAAACGGTTTATTTTTTATCTTAAACTGTTTAAGCTTTCGCTCCTCGACAGCATCTTAAATCTTAAATCTTTCTCCGCGACAGTCAAGGGTCAGGCAAGGTCAATACAACGTCAATATGTCACAGCTCCACATATTCATTTATTCAACTCGGTTTTTTATAGTTTACGACAAGTAAAAGTTCGTGTTTTGTGTCAACACTCACATGTAATTAGTGTCGAAACTTTTATTGGCTATTTTTTGGTTGTTTTTTGTGGAAGGCGTGAAAATTTCACTTTTCCAATTCGACACGAGTCTCTCTAACTGAAATCTGTATCACAAATTAGTTGCAAATCAACAACAAAGAGCTTCTCTAAACTCTGATTGAATCAACTATAAATACTAGTCCATTGTTTTCTGTAGTTTCCCAGAGTTTTCAACAAGTTTTCAGCTTGGTTTTTCTCAAATAAACTATTCAGTTGAGGTGCCCTTGGAAAAGTGGCTACTTTGATAAATTAGATAATACATTTTTAATAAAGGAAATAAAAAATAAACAATTAGAAGATTATTTTAGCTTAAAAAAAGCAATTCTTTTTAAAACTGAACATAAGAAATGAAAAAATGGATTTTCAAGGGATCTTTTACAAAATCATCGATTAATATCGATAAATTGAACAAAATTTTAAGATTTTTAGTTAGTTGTCTAGGTTCTTGTAGGTTTTATTAAAAGAAAATAACAAAAAACTGGCTGTCTTTACTTCGATTCTCTCATAAATATACTTAGAACTGCAAAAAATTGGCTGTCGAAACTTAAATTCTCTTCAAAAATATAATCAATATCCCCCCTACTCCACAGATCATTCCTTTATCGATTTAAAAGTCTATCAAGCTTCTATTAATCTCCAAATAGACTCTAACACGGAGCCACGCCTATTCTGCGTAAACCGCAAGCCGAGACTCGTTAATCATTTTGAAAGTTCATTAGATTTTGTGTGTGTTTGTTCCACTAAATTAAGGAACCATCAGAAATCGAAAAAAGCGACTTGAAATTGATGTTAATTATGCTGCCAACAGTTGCTACTAAAATAGAGAAAAAAAAAATAATACGCCTTACAGTGGAGCTCAATGAACTGCGCCTAGGTCTTCACTGCCCACGGCTATAGATTGTTGTCTAAAGCTTTGTTTTTTTTTTTTTNTTGATTATCTTTGCTTCTACACTTTATTTTTTATTTATTATTTATTTTTTTTTAGATACCCATCTGGGTGCGTTTTATTTGCCTCAAGGTTGTTACTTGCCACAAAATGAAAATTGTTCTATTTAGTCTTCTATTTTTTTTTTGTTGAGATTCGAAGACACTAGATATCGATTATTAATCTTGTGGGCTTCAGTCGAACAATTACAATGCGAAAATCAATGAGGCTGATGATGATTGTCGATAATGATGGGGGCAACCTCAACCGACTTAAGAGGCTGCTGCATCATCATCTCTAGCATCATTAGCATTTTTTCTTGCAATCCGGGCCAAGAGTTTATAGGATTTAGTTATTCTGCAATTAAAATGGCTAAAAATTCCAATAAAAAAATAGTAAAAATCATAGACAAAAATGCCTAATATTTATATTCAATTGCCAAAAAACAGGAATTGAAATTTCGTCGGCTTCCTCTACTCTTTTTGATTGATTGTTTTGATTTTGACTTTTTTATTTTTTTTGTTTGTTTTTTTGGGCAATTAAAGAAGCATCCATGATGGACTTGAAGTGTGCTTCCGCAAACTGCGTACTTGAGCCAGGAGCTCATTAAGTCTCAACCGAGTGTACGAGTGTTTTTTTTTTTTTAGGAACGTGTGCCTAAATCGGTTCAAATAAAAAAAATTAGTACCAAATCGCTTCGTTTGGCTTAAAGCACTGCCTGATTTTATGACCCACAACGCGTCAATGTCTAAACAAATTTATTTTTCCCTCCTGCCAGCAGTTAAAATTAATAGAAAATTACAAAAAAAAAGTTAGAAAAAAGCGTGTGAAACGCTAGATATATTTTTTTGTCATTCTCCCAAATGATTCCCTGCGTGAGTTTGGCCGAAACGAGCGTTATTGGCAACATGAAGGAGCGCGTCAAGGAAATGAAAGTGTTCGGCTGCCGGCTTAACTTCTGGAACCACATCGGTCACAGCCTGACCAGTTCCAAGACCAAAGAAGGTAAATATCTCCTCAAAAAAAATAAGACTTTAAAACATCTGGACTTCGGCTCCACTGATCCGACAGAGTTCAATACTTGTGCCACCTTGGGGGATTACCAATTTTTTGTGACAAATAAACATGAAAACAAGCTTGTTTGCCTTTGCGGAGCAAGTCAAGATACTTCCGAGAATTTTGTAAAACACTTATTGTACGAATAACACAATGCTATTAATTTATAAACAAAAATATAAAGAAAATATACATATAGATTAAGCTTTTTGTTTAAGAAAATAAAGAGATTAAAGCCATACACGTGGGGAGAGGCTTTCTTTATAGGGTTGTCTTCTAAAGAATAAAGAAAAAGCTTAAAATGGTCTAAGATTTGCTTAAAGTTAGTAATTAGATGATAAATTATACAAAACAGTGTTGAAAAATACAGAAATAATAAAACGGAAATCTTCTGGAGTGATGGTCACATTAATTTGAAACATGTAAAAGGGGAGAGAGGCTTTCTATAAAGATTTGTCTTGAAAAAATAAAGAAAAAAGCTTAAAAAAAGTCAAGGATTTGCTTAAAGTTAGTAATTAGATTAAATATTATACAAAATAGTGTTTAAAAATAAAGAAATAATGTAAAAGAATGTCTAGTAACTATCTGGAACGATGGTCACATTAATTTGAAACATGTATTGACATGCAAATCGAAGGCTCAACTCCTTAAAAGCATGATGGAGGCCATTTATCCCTCAGAGGCGTCACTAGAGATGATTATCTATAAGCTTTAAAGACAAGAAAAAATATAAATACACTAAAAAAAATTAATAAAATATTAAAAAGCAATACAGTCCTCAATGAAAGTGTCTACCTTAATGAAAGTGTCTACCTTAATTTTTAAACACTTTTTCTTGCACTGTTTTTGAAGCCAAAGCCAGCATTTAGCGACAGTCGGTCGATGCAATCGAGGATTCCCTCTTTCCGTCGCTCCCTGACAATTATCATGATTATATGGCCATGGCTGGGATGGCATGGATGGCTTGGATGGCTGGGCAGGCGGTTATTAGATGATCGTCAGCAGTGGAGCACCACAGATCGGCAGAAGAACATAGGAGCATATGACAGCAGCTGGGCGAGTCCCCGATGCCAGGCGCACGATAAAGAAAGACAGGAGAGTCATGGAGAAGAAGACTTGAGAGATGGGGACTTGGCAATTGCATAATTGAAATCAATTAGCAGTCGTCGTCGGCCAAGCCCAGAAGAAAAAAAGCCAAAGACACGAAGCCGAAGCTGCAATAAAACTGAAAGTGTGGACAAAATTGTAGATTCTTCTGTGTAGAATTCTCCGGAGGCATCAGAGATGTGTGTGTGCTTCTTCTGCATGGTAATTTCATATGCAAGACACCAAGATTGAAAGCTGCTCCATCATGCTAGCTTGACTCTACGTCTAGAGACCCCTTTGTCCAGCTCTTTTTTAGCACGCCCCACTTTGCTTGTGTTTTTTTATTTTTTCTCGCTAGACTTTCAGTTTTACTTTGTGCTCACACTCGGCTTTGTTTTCTTTTTGGATTTTAGCTTTTTTGCTTTTGGCTGATTGGCATGCCAAAGTTGACAATAAAATTATTGCATTGTTGTTGTGTGTTCGGTGTGCCTATTTATGGCCTTTACTTAACAATGACCACAAAAATTTGCAATTTGCATTTGCAATTTGAGCCAAGCGCACAAGCCATTGGCAGCTCTACTCTCTGTCTCTTTTTAAGCTGCATTTCTTGTCTCTTTCTTGAGGCACTTGCTGATTGTTCAGCGGCTTTGGCTGCTTTCAAGTTGACCAAAACAATTGACCAGAAACATTCAATTTACATGGTTTCTTAGCTTTTTTTCTCAGAGTTTACTAGAGTTTTTTAAATACTCCGTAAATTAGTGTAAATTGGTTAGGAATTCTTGAAGTTTTTTCATAGTTAAGTACGGAAATACAGCTAAGACACACTTCCTTGTTAATCCTGTTAATAATTATAGTGTTAAGCAATGTTGAAATATTAGGCTTAACACGATTTATCGATATAAGCTGAGCTTTAAGGAGATGGTATTGAAGTAGGCCCATCACAATAAAATAAGTATAAGATTTAATTCTGTTCACAGGAGTGGTTACATAAAAAACCTGTATTAGTGTAACTTGGTAAAGAATTATGAAGATTTTATTTATATTTTTTTAAAGTGATAAGATACAGCTAAGACACACTTCCTGATTATTCCTGCTAATTCTTATAGTGTTAACCAATGTCGATATATCGATATAACCTAAGCTTTATGGTGATGGTATAGAATTTGGTGCATCGCCAAAAAGAAGAATAAACGGTAATCCTGTAAATACTTTTAGGGATAACCTTTCTTGCAATCGTAGGCTATGCACGATCTATCGGTATAAGCTGAGCTTTAAGGCGATTGTATTGAAGTTAGTCCATCACCAACAAGAAGCATAACGGTAATTTTGTTGACAGGACTTGGCAATACTAGACTAAGCTCGATTTATCGATAAAAGCTAAACTTCAAGGCCTTGGTATCGATGTAGTTCCATCGCCAAAGAGAAGAATATACCGTTATCCTGGCCAGACTTGTAAGGACGCCCTTTAAATTCTATATTTTTATAACATTTTAAGTATTTATTTTATTGAGTAAAAAACACACAGCAATTAGAATTTCCTCACATTTTGAACCCATAATAGCAAAAAAACGTGTGCTCGATATGACGTCACAGAACTTGGTTCGTGCCGCAATGCGAAATCACCGCAAAAAGCCTGATGCAGATGTTAATTATTATGGCGGCACACCTGCCACCACCACCAGTACCTGCGCCCCTCCCCTACCGACAATAAGCTGACAAATAGATCTTGGCCAAGTTTAGAGTCGATCGAGTCCCCCCTATGGGATTTACCGCCGTGCTGCTGACGTGTGAATTCCGATTCCATTTCCAATTTGCTTGAAATAGCCTTCTCTGAATTCGGTTTAAAAAATTTGCGGCTAAACGAAAACGAAAACCCATCGACGGACGGACGACCCAGAGCTGAGGAGACTGCTAGCTGGCTACATATCTGGTGAACCGGCAATGGCCCGAGCACGTTCAGATCTCGGCTCAACGCAATTCGAGTTGAGCCAAGTTATAACTTAAAAGTCTTTAAAACTGAACTTAGCTCGAGGCTGGGCAGTCGCCAAACCAGTTACCTGCTACGACTCAAAAGCGGTTGCAAAAAGCGTATTTAAATATTATTGTAAATTGTCTTTAAACCGACAGAGCAATCTCTGTTGTTGTGACTCTCTTGAAAAGACCACGAATCGGTGAAAAGGTGCACCTGGGTTCTTTTTTACCTTTATTTTTTATTTTTATTTTTTATTCTGTTGCTATGGAAAATACGTCAACATGATCCGGTTGCTGTCCAATATTTTAATTTATTGTAAATTCAATTTGCATCGAGATGCGAAAAGTATAAAATTATTGACAAGCCAAGAAGACGACTTGCCTGAAAATGGAAAAATGTCTTTTTAGAGAAAAAAAACCCAAAAAAAATAAACCATAAAACATCAAGGTCAGAGAGTAGCTCACAAAAGTTGCTTATCAACTTTATGATTTTGAATTTTTGAAGCCAGATCTCTACCTAAATGCTTTCATTAAAAATGCATAAAAAAATATACACATTCAAGATGCAAGCTGCTGGCTGCAAAATTCACAAGAAATCCTAAAATATAGGTCTTAAAATAAAATGAAAAATATTAATCAGCAACGCCCCGCTTCTCATATGCAAATGGGTTTGATTCGATTGATTTTTGGCTTTATTCAGGCTTTTTTTCGGACTGTGGTTTATGTTGTGTTAATGGGGCGCCATAAAGCCCCACAGGGGGGAGTGACTATTGTTTCAAATCGAGAGATTAAGGGATGGCCTAGGGATAGTGACTTTGATTAATAGGGATTTCTTTGAAGAGTTAGGAAATATGTATGCTTTTTTGTATAAATTAAAAACATTTCTTTGGCACATCTCCTAGTATTATTCAATATCATAACTATGCCAGTTATATAGCTTATTTTCTATAGCTTTCCCATTATAATCCCCTCTGTCCCAGCTAATAACCTTATTGAATTATTAGCCACTTCCGTCTAGCATTGAATGCCAGGGTGGCGATTCTGGGCAGAATCGAATATTTAATTCGTTGCATTCCTGGCCATAAATTGGCTAAGCAATTTACCGTTCGTCAAAGCAATTAATCAAGTCGTGTAAAGTGTGTAAGTGATTGGGGAAGCTAACACCCACTACTGCCACTTGGCTCTAACACTTGGCTCTATGAGATAATCGCAACTAAGAAACCTAACAAGTTGCGCAAGTTTTGCGAAAAATGTTTTGCAAATTGATTAGAATTCCAGAGTGATTTGGTAGCCAAGTTTGCCGCAATGTTTTTGCATTCATGGCGCATGCGTTAAAATGTTATTAACCCACATTTGCATAACAACAAAAAACAATAACAACAACAAGAGACAAACGGCCAAAACAGTCAGAGACCAGAGACGCAGAAACAATTACAATTTGTTGTCTTTTGCCGTTTCCTGTTTGATTATTATTATTTTTTTTATTTTTTGTTATTGTTTTGCGGCCAACTCTACTGACTGCACAATTTTTCAAAACAATCTGCGTGTAATTATTTGTTTTCTTTGCCACATGCAACTTGCCAATTAGTTGGCTATTTTTCACACGCTTTTTTATGAGCCTCGGATGTAAGCATTTAACCTTAATTTTTTTCTTCTTTTTTTTTTCGACTAGGAAGGTTAATCTTTAATTTGCAGTTCGAGTGCAACAAGTTCGAGTTTAAATAGAAAGTTTATTACTTAATTCCTTAACCTTAAATAATAAAGAAATATCAAGTCACCTGACAAGCTGAGAAGAAATGGTAAACCGGAAGACTCGCTCCTCACTCCTACATTGCTTGTCTAAACCCATTTGTTAAAGGCGCTAAATGGTCTCTGAAAGCAAAGCACTAGTTGCTGAGACTTGTGCCAGCTGGCTTTTCTCTTTAGCATAATTATCATGTTTTTTAGCCTTTTTTTCCCCCCTTTTTGTAGCTTTTTAACTAAAACAATTACAAGTGCATCTTGGCCTATAGTCGTTATGTTCAGAAACTGTTGCCTACTTTTGGGCAGTTTGGAAAAGATTTCTTTGAAAATAAAGTAAAATTTTTTTGTTTAAATCAAATAAGTTGGTTTATTTTGGGCTGATTTTATGAAATTAAAAATAATAATACAAAAAACCTTAATAATTGCTTATTTTTTTAATATTTTATGAATAAAAGTATTATTTTATTTCTCCAGCAACTCTGCAACCCCTGCAACATGTTGCTTATAACTCTTGGCAACATTTGTTTCCAACCAACTACCAACAATTTTTTTTATTTATTAGCTACCGGCTTGAGCTCCCAAATACACACACTCCCAAACACACTCATACACTCTCACCCATTAACTCACCTGCCAAGGTGTGCAGACAAAGCCTCTCTTGCTCTTTTTTCTTTTTTGTAGATTTTCTTGCCTGTTGCTTCATCTTCCTCTTGGATTTAAAACAAAAAATGAAATAAAAATCACAAGAAACTTTACTTATTTTTTTTAGTTTTTTTTTCTTTTCTTTTGCTTTTTTCCACACACTTTGGCATTTTTTATGCTTTTTGTTCTCCGAGAAACTTTGTACTCGAAAAGTTCAAAAGTTTTGTTTCATTGATGTAATTGTTGTAATGGTTTTGGTTTTTTTATTTCTTTATTTTTGCCATTGTGCATGTGGCCATTATGGAACTTTACCGTTTTACAGTTCGAGGCACATGGATTGGTAAATAAAAAATAAAAAAAATACATAATAAGAAAAATAAAATAAAAAATCAACATAGTTGCATCTTCACAATTTTTAAAGTTAAAGACTAAGAAGAGGCTGCTTTTGAAGAGGGTTTCTATGAGTTTTTCTTATAGATATGCACTGAGAGAAATTGTAGAAAGGTTATACATTTTATCTCTTAGTTTTAAACATTTTATTTTAAATTATTTCCCTTATTTCCTTTATTTTTTTCCAATGTATGCTTCATGTTGCTCAAGTTGAAGTCGTTTCGCTTGGCGGCTTCTGCTTTGTTGAGCCTGCTACTTGCTGCTCTCCATTCTCTCCGCTGCTCTCCACTCTCCACTCTCTACAGTGTGCTACAATTAAGTTTTACTTTATGTTTATGGCCTCCGTTGTTCGCTGGCTTTTTCTCAGCAAGTTGCCAGTTGCCAGTTGCTGGTTGGAAAAAAATCAGTTGGCTTTTAAACATTTGCTGAAACA
>JAJJHT010014146.1:1378301-1400956 GCA_021223865.1 Drosophila pandora
TATATATGAGAAAAAAAAAAAAGGATTAAAGTATAGTAAACTGTAGTTAATAGTCCAATTTTTGATACATTTCACATACCGAAAGCGAACGGAAAAATTATGATTGTGCTTATATAAAATAGCGATGGCCAATGTGCTAAGTAAAGTATATGATTATCTCTAAAGAACGATGAGAAGATGGAAACAAAAACTGAGAAAACTGATTAAGCATTAAAAATTATAATGTAAGCCTCAAGTCGAAAGCGAAATGTTTGCACAACTGATATATAATCGATGATTTAAATGGAACCGAAGTTGATGATGTTTTGAATGAGAGAACACCAACAATTTTATAGAATAGATTCTTACGTGCTTAGCCTAAGTTTTGTGATTTATTGTTTAATTCTTGCAGACGATTCTTATTATTTGTATTTAATTTTGATCTTGCGATGACTTCTCCCACGCTCAAACGTATGAAACGAGTACGATTTAAAAAAAAATATATATATATGAGACATTTATATCATATGCTTTATATTTTAATTGAATTTTTTCGTTTTTTTTATCGACATCGATATGCATATATTTTACCGTATTTTTATGAAGAGTTTTACTTAATTAATTTTACCATTTTGCATGTAAGACTACAAAAGAAGAAAACAAAAAACATAAAAAATCAAATAAAATGTACGATAAACATTTAATTATTTTTTATTACCATTTTTATAAGTTTTATTTGCTTATTTTTTGCGAAATTCGAAGACTGCCAAGCACAGAGCACTCGGTTTCACGCATTTTCGAGCCACGATCAGAACAGGAGCATATTGAGGAAAGAACCAAAAATAGATGCAACTCACATAGACTTATAGCCAGACTATACAAGATAGAAACGCCCAATTGAAACCGAATCAAAACACCAAATCAAGCCGTAACACCAATAGCGCATTTTTACAACTTTGATACAGCATTTTGATACGAGATACGAACTATACACAAAAAAAGAAAAAATGAGAGAGTATGCTTAGGTTTGTATACGTTTATAAGTGAGTGTGGTAGCCAGTAAGACTATATAAATAAATATGTAGTATTAGCCGATCCACAAGATGTCTATTCTATGATGATTCCTCTTACTGAGCCGAGGAGCCTCTGCGATTTCTCAGCCAAACCGCAATATCCTTGCTGTAGCCACTATCCGACTAAGGTCAACATATGCAATCTACAAATTACACTATTAATACATAAATATGCCGCTTAGTTGATTCATTGCGCCTATGCATATAGAACTATATATATTTAAAAATATACATAAACTTATACGATAAACATTTAAATACGTTTATTGCCATGAAACCCATTCCCGAAACAAGTCGAAACCAAATCCATCAACGTGATATTGCTAATAAACAAAAACCTAAAATACTATCCACTACTGTATCCACTTTTTTGAATAGTTTTTTGAAAGGGAGACAGAATTTTTTGGAAACTGCGACCCTCCTTAAAGTGGCGGTGACATGTAGCTTTCATATTCATATCACAGCTTTGCTTTCAGGAGCGTTGAGGTTTCTCAAAGCCATCAATAGTGAAGAGTGTCATTTAATTTTGTAACTTTTCTTTTCCTAAAAATATGCAGTAGAGTTTAAACAATTTTTTATATTTTTATATTACTAATTTTAAAGCTTTTATATTTTTTATTTTGCCAACATAGCCTACTCTTAGGATAAAGCGAAATAATAAAAAAATAAATCAAATTTAATAATGTGTTTCATTTAATTTATTATGCCTGGGTGTATATATTTTGTATAATTGTAAGGCCTAAATAACAAAGCGGAGCAAATGGAAAAAAAAATGCTAAATAATAGTGCAAAAATGAGGATGCCATGCTCCATTAGTCACGTGTGTGGGTGAAGGTTGTCTGTGTGCCACCGCATCGGTTTTGGATGCCAGGGGGATAAGCGGAGATACATTGATCTAGAGCCGGAGGCAAGATCGTAATAATATCGCATTACATAACCACAATCAAGCGGCATTGTTTGTTGTGAACAGTGCCATAAATAGGCCTCCCCCCGATGAGTACAAGCCCAATCGAATTACCGATACCCAATGAGCCATTAAGATACACAATTCAACTGTGGGCAGGAGTCTGGGGGCAATGTCTATGTTTGGCGACCTTCCTCTAGATATGACTTTCTTAAAATGTAAATGAGCCAAAAAGTCGAATTCAATTGAAATGATTATAGATGGATGGATAATACATATTATAGAACACTTTCTTAGATATGTATGAGAAATCTTTCTTGAAGGTAGGGTCTTAAAGAAAAATAATCCAAATAAAAAATAGAATGTAAAATATTCCGAAGCTATAAATTTTTTTATTAAAAATATCTATTACATTTTTGAAATATTTTAGCATTTNAAAAAATAAATCAAATTTAATAATGTGTTTCATTTAATTTATTATGCCTGGGTGTATATATTTTGTATAATTGTAAGGCCTAAATAACAAAGCGGAGCAAATGGAAAAAAAAATGCAAAATAATAGTGCAAAAATGAGGATGCCATGCTCCATTAGTCACGTGTGTGGGTGAAGGTTGTCTGTGTGCCACCACATCGGTTTTGGATGCCAGGGGGATAAGCGGAGATACAATGATCTAGAGCCGGAGGCAAGATCGTAATAATATCGCATTACATAACCACAATCAAGCGGCATTGTTTGTTGTGAACAGTGCCATAAATAGGCCTCCCCCCGATGAGCACAAGCCCAATCGAATTACCGATACCCAATGAGCCATTAAGATACACAATTCAACTGTGGGCAGGAGTCTGGGGGCAATGTCTATGTTTGGCGACCTTCCCCTAGATATGACTTTCTTAAAATGTAAATGAGCCAAAAAGTCGAATTCTATTCAAAATGAATATAAATTTATGGATAATACATACTATAGAACACTATCTTAGAGATGTATGAGAAACCTTTCTTAAAGGTAGGGTCTTGAAGATAAATAATGCAAATAAAAAATATAATGTAAAATATTCTGAAGCTACAACTTTTTTATTAAAAAGATCTATTAAATTTTTGAAATATTTTCCAAAAAAACCTTGCAAGACCCTATAACAGAGATAGCTTATGTAAAGTCCCCCACATAAAATTCTATTTTTGACAAAAAAATTCTAAAATAAATATTTAAGCAAATAAAGATCTATTAAATTCTTAAAATATTTTCCAAAAAACCTTCCCCAAGACCCTATAACAGAGGTAGCTCATGTTAAGTCCCCCAGTCTATGTTAAGACACCAACGCAAAAGCTTTCGTTGAAAAGGCCGCCAATTCGAAACGTAAAGCGAGTGTTTACGAGTTTGGCCCGCAGTTTCTGTCCAACAGCCCCCGAGAACGGTTCATGTTTAGTCAGCTCAGCTCAGTTCAGCATAAATAAATAATTTCAGTGTAAAGCGTTCAAAACAAACTGAGACAACCAATTGCCATAAATAAATCGGGAAACCTCTAAGAGATTTCAAAGCCCGCCACTTCAAAAGCAGCTGTCTGTCACTTGAACCCAATCAACGAATCGAATCAACGAAATAATAAATCAGCCACGAATCAACAACGAAAATAGCAATTTGAAATCTTCGAGTGTCTTTTTTTCGGTGAACAGATGTTTTGAAAAATCACCGAAAATCGCCAAATATCCTGGCAAGGACTGTTAAGCTCCGGCTAAAGTGAAGTTTTTAATTGTGAAATAAAATAAATAAGAAAGATTCAAGAAATCCAACGCAATCAAGTGGAGTTACTGCAGATAGAATATTAGTTTGTGGTAAGGATATAACTGGAGTAGGCGTAAACCAAGTCTAAGGGACCACCTGAACAGCCCGGGGATTGCGTGCTGACCCGATCCAAAAGTTCATTGACTGTTTGTCTGTCTATCCGTCTGACTATTGGCATTTCCTGGTGGGTTTCGGTTTCGGCTTTGGCCTCGGTCTGGGTCTCGGTGAAACTCCGGCGGAGTTGCAGAACTCCCACAGCCCCCATACCACCCTCTCGGGTCAGCTGTTCCGCCCATCTGCAGTGCGCTCCTCCCATTGTTTTGTCAATGACACCAGCCATCCAGCTCACTTGTTGGCAGCGACATAACCCTTCCGTCGGTTCCGCCGGAGTTGATACTTTTTATTACCTATTACCTGTTACCCCTGTTGAGCCCATGACATCAGCCCAGCTCTAATAACCGGTCGACCCAGCGACGACCAAGCTCATTTTTCAAAGTCACTGATTATGAGAAGCACCTCCACGACCAACAAAAAATACAAAAAAAAAGCGTTAAACTCACAAAAATAATATAATAACCAAAGAAAGGCTAAAAAACCACCCGAGGGGAAATGCTATATCGCAAAATAAATATTTATTAAATGATCTAACTGAAGTATATTTATGTGTTTCAAAATGCAAATGATCTCAGGCTTAAAACGACTACAACGGAAGTACCTTGTCTCGTAAAATTCACTAACAAATACTCGTAATTATTACAAGCCATTTGGACAAGTTTCTTTATTGACGTGATCTGAGAACCAAACCGGGTTCCAAAATGGCCTGAAGAGCGAAAGGTTTGCCAATTTTCCCAACTCTATTTTCCCAGCTAGCTTTCTCTTGGCTTTAATTTAGAGGCCCAGAACACGTTCGCAGAGAATCGAGAATGTTAACTTAATTAGATTTGGAGATCGCAAACTAGTTCACTCTTCTGACGTCAAGTGCACTGAAAAATATTACTATTATTCTTTTAAAAAATATATATATATTCTNACACTCTTAAGTTTGAAGAAAAGATAAAAGAACAGATTTTTTTCAGACAAAAACTTAGTTCAAGTTTTTACTGTGTATCTTTTATCAGAGTAGAACTCACATCTGTTTTGGTTCTGATTTGGATGTTTTTGTCTTTTTTCTGACTTTTATTTTGGCCATTTGCCGGTTGCTCACTTGCCTTTGTTGCCTGCTGTTTTTGGGAAAGGAATTGCTCAACTTGTCGGCTGTTAATTAAACTTATACACACCGACATTCGACATTCAGTTCTTAAGGCAACAACAGACCGAAAAACAGAGCCAAATCGTTAATAGAGAGACAGCACAGCGAACGAATTATATAGCCATAATATTTGACGGAGTCATGGAGTTTTTCAGTGGCTAACTGAGGCGTGGGTCGGGCCGACTGTCTGGAAACCCAATTTCGAACTGGCTTTTTCGGACAACCCGATGTGGGCTAAAGGAAACGCCAGCCGCCGTATTTGGGCGTAAAAGTCTTTGAGATGGTCGGCCTGGAAATTGTCTATATTTTGGGAATGATCTCACATTTAATTCCCCCATTTGGTGAAAAAAAGAAAATACAAATCATTGAGTTTGAATGATGGTTTTAAATACTCTATATGGTAGGACGGAAAGGTATATCAGTTTTATAGTTTATTTCTGTGAAAGGTAATTATATTTTTTGTCATTTGGATGTGCATTAAGTTGGCAATTTTTGCTCAAAATAATTTTTATTTAATAAAGAGTATAATGATACTACGTTATAGAGTATCTAGTTGTTAACTAAACTTTAAGCTCGCATGTCTATTTGTATTTATGAAGTTGATATCACAAATTGAGGCTGACGTGTGCTTGGGTCCACCACGCTCGGGTTCGGGTCAATTGTGTGAATATCAATTTAAATCAAATAAAAATAAAGCAAAATAAACAAATCCCTGAAGGTCATAAAGATAACACTGAATATTGCAAGTCTGTTGGGAGCACAGTGCTGTTATTTATTTGTTTATTAAATTGCTAAAAAGCAAGCTAGAGAGAGTCTGTGTGGGTGGGTGGTTCGTTTATAAGGCCTGGTTTTTATTTTTCACCGACCCCGTGCATAGATTATCTAGCATCACCATCTATAATTTGATTACTGAAATCTGATCGCTGCATGCAAATTTATTGCATGAGCAAACGGTCTATTAACTTGATTAAATGCGACCTCTTAGCCGGTCTCTACAAAGCCCGTTTTATTCCAAAGAGCACTCGTGTGAATAAAAAAAAGCACTTAAATAAGAGAATATAATTATGGAGAGTTTTTAGAGTAATGTATTTTATTTTTTCACCAATGATATATATGGATTAGATCATAGTTTTAATAGGTTCAGGTATTATAATACTTTTATAAAGATTTCTAACGGCTCATAGATACCGTGGGTAGACTTCTACTAAGACTTAGTGTCTGACAGATGTCTGACTTCTGTTGTTGGCCAAACGGCGGCTGATTCATCAGTTTCCTTGACTGATCTTGGCCCCGAACAGCAATTGAATGAGATGTTGAATGGCTGCGTGGGCCAGCCACCAAGCACATGAGATGGTGATGTAAGAGCTGCCATATAAGACCAGGTTCTAGAACCCAAGTGTGTTCTGCGAATTGCATGCGAGGTCGTCGAGGAGGATTTCGGAAAGTGGCTGGCTTGGCAGGCGAGCAATATTACGGCTTCAAGTAACTAGTTCTGCAGTGTTGGCAGGAGAGCGACACGACGGCTTTATTGGCCCTGTTAACAGCCAGGCCACGCCCCCCTGCCCACCATAGTTGTAATTATTTACATAGCCAGGCTAAATTTTCACGGCCATGAAGAAAGTGGCACGCTCTGAAGGAAACTTCAGGCATCAGGATTTGTTTTTGTTTCGACTTTAGGTTTTAGTTTTTTTTGCCTTTCCTGTCCGTCATGCAATTGTCGGCCATAAGTCATTAAAAGTAATCGTTTTGTTGGCTTACATGCCCCACAAAATGGGCAACATTAGCACTTACCGTATACCTCTCCGGGGGCAACCTTGTTGACCAGGCCCACCATTATTTTGTAGAACTTCGAACCCCGTATCGATTACACGCTCCAAATTAGATCCATGTGTGAACCATATGCATATAAAGTTGTTCCCAAAAGCTACTGTCTTGTTTCGTCCTGATACCAGCCGGCACCGTCTGTTTTTCCCGCCCAACGATATCCCGCACGGAAGTCATATTTTCCGGGGCCCTTGTGCTGAGCTGTGAAAATGGAAAGAAGGTCGTCGCCCAGGGCAGCCGAAAACGGGCGGACCATAAATGTTGTTGAGGGGGGTTATCGTAAAAATATTTATTATACACTACTATTTCCATAGTTGGTAACTTTATGCTAAATAGTCATTTGTATTGTCTTTGTTCTAGGTTATTTGAGTAAATAAATTAGTAGAATTCTTTCTTCCGACGAGGTATTTTGTGGAAAATTGTTACTATTTTGTAGTCACGTAATCTGTAAATTGAGTTGGTAAAAGTGTTTAGTTGCTAATTTAAGTAAACACGGAATCAATTTGAGCTGTTGTACTATAAAAACAATTTAAATTAGATGTCAAAATAAGTCAGGAAAATATAATTAGAAAATTGATTAAAATGAAAGAGCTATAAGATGATTTTCTGATGCTATTTCTAGTTAAAAACTTCTTACTTTACAGCAAATTTTTATACTTTTATTATAAATATATCCTTTTTCTTTAAGTCCTAATTTTCACCCCTTTTTTTGTTATTATTGCCCCTGGCTCTGTAAGTTTCGAGCCTACCGCAAAGTTATTGGTATTGTTTGTCTTTCACGCCGCCCAACAAATCCCCGGCTGCCAAAGAAATGGAAAAACTAGCTAACAACTGAGCAACAGCCACTGCAAAGTGACAGCCGCCACACGCCACGCCCCATTCCACAAAATGTATTTTCATTTTTTTTTTATATTGGATTTCCCACACGCCTGGCTATTAGCCTCACGGCTCACGGAATTGGCCCAGAAAATTCGAAACTTGGCGCGCCCAGACCTAGACGATTGATTTTTGTGCCATCGACTGGTGGCACAATGTTGGAGTGGAGTGGAGTAGGACGGAATTTGGATTATTAGGTTACCCAAATTTTAGGGGTCGAACCATTGATTTACCCTCTCCTGAAATGTTTTCAGTAAACTTAGCTAGTTCAGTCAATTCAATAAACTTTTGAATACATTTTCTATTTGGACAGATTTTGAAACTAGAATTAATTAAAAATATAACACCAAAATGAAGAAGGTGCCGTTATGATTTTTTAATTATTTAAGTTATTAGTTAATTAATTAATTTGGTATATTTTAGCAAGTCGGTTTCAAGAAGAAAAAGTTCAAGGAACAGGGACCCTGCGCCCGCACCCGAAAGATACGACCCCTAAATATGGGCGGGACTGTGGAGCAGAGACCTTGGACCCCGACTGTCCGTATTGGCAAGATTGCCGCCGAAACCACTAATCCGGGACCGGCAATTGTCACGCTTCCGACTTTGATTGGTAAGTTAGTTACCTTCTTAACATAAATGTAACTAAATTTAAAAAATTTTAAACTTTTTAGGTAGCAAAGTGCCCGATTCGAAAAAGAAAGCGGCTCCTTCGTATTCCTTTGGTCACAAGTTGGGTAGCAAATACGACACCTTTGGACCGGGTCCGGCCCAATACAATGTCACGGGTCTGCGGGCCAAGGGTCGAGACTATCCAAGGGCTGCTACCCTGCAAAGTCGACCCAAGGAACTGACCCGCTTCCAAAATCCAGGACCAGGCGGTACGTTCCAAATAAAATCTTTAAAAAATATAAAATAATATAAAACAAATCTTTAGAATACGATGTACTGCATGCGGCCAAGGCGGCGATGGATGCCCCTCCAAGATATACCTTTGGCCAGAAGCCCATAGATCTAAAAACCTTCCAGATNAATTTTAAACTTTTCAGGTAGCAAAGTGCCTGATTCGAAGAAGAAAGCGGCTCCTTCGTATTCTTTTGGTCACAAGTTGGGTAGCAAATACGACACCTTTGGACCGGGTCCGGCCCAATACAATGTTACGGGTCTGCGGGCCAAGGGTCGGGACTATCCAAGGGCTGCTACCCTGCAAAGTCGACCCAAGGAACTGACCCGCTTCCAAAATCCAGGACCAGGCGGTAAGTTCCAAATAAAATCTTTAAAAAATATAAAATAATATAAAACAAATCTTTAGAATACGATGTACTGCATGCGGCCAAGGCGGCGATGGATGCCCCTCCAAGATATACCTTTGGCCAGAAGCCCATAGATCTAAAAACCTTCCAGATTCCAGGTGAGTTTCAGGATTCTCATTTTTCTAAAATTTGGTGTTTTTGAATGGTGTTTTCGGGCGTTGGAGTTGGATTTGAAAAATTTGAATTTGGCGTTGAGTTTTGGTGTGTGTTTCGGGTTGCTGTTGTTTTTATTGCTATTGGATGTTGGCTGTTGGCTGTTGCATGTTGGCTGTTGCGGATTCGGGAGATCATCAAGCAATCAATCAATCAAGAATCAGGGAATCAATCATGGATCCATACTGTATATAGAAGCGATTTCATTAACTAATCCTAATCCATGCCATAAGTAAGTTTCTCCCCCAGATGTTGCTTTCTCTCTCTCTCTATTTTTCACATCCAGTATCTTTTTATCTGTATCTTCAGTAATTGTATCTCAGTAGCTATTCCGTAGTTGTATCTGCTTGCCGTAGATTCTCTATTTCTCTTAGTTCTTGGAAATTAGTAAGATACACCTTTGTGAGTTATAAAAAAAACTCTTGTTACTCTTGATTTATATGTTTTCTTTAAATATTTATTTATTCAACTTTCTATGCCATAAATAGTTTACATCCAAATTTGTTTTATTTTAATGTGGGTGTGTTGATTTTTCGAAGTTGCCCACCTTTGAATATCATAATTATTTATACAAAATATTATTCAGTAAGCTGTATATACGTTCTGTTAGTGTTTCTGTGTTTCAGTAATTTGTGTTTTACGTTTTTGTGTACTTTGATTTGATTTTAATTTGTGACGTTCTTCTCTTTTTAATGGCAAAATCGATAATTAGGTCCCAATCATTATCAAGTGGTGCCACTTGATGTCGTCAAGCGGCGAGCCCCTCGATATTCCTTTCGCATTAAAGTTAACGTCTACATTGTTGACAATCCAGGTAACCCACTAACTGTTTTGGTGTTTGGTCTCTAAATTTCGCTCTCAAATCTTCTAACAACCAACCTTCCTTCCAAACCCACCTCATCACTAACTTACCCTGATCTATCTCTATTCCTAACAGTATCTGTAGCTATAACTTTCATCCTCACTCTCTAGTCTAGTAGTTCACATAGCTTAGAACTCTTAATACTAGTTTTTGTCTTGATTCGAGTCGAATTTTTTTTATGTTTTATTAACACTAACAGCTCCGAATAGCTATTGCCCTGAAAAGGTCACGCAATCAACAAAGAATGCCCCACGCTACACTTTCGGTAGACGAACTAAAATCCAACACGACCAGGGCACACCAGGTAATAATCCCCATCACTTCTCCACTCCCCCAGTAACTTGTATTCTGTATCCTGTAATCTGTATTTGAATCTGAATCTGAACCTATATGTGCATCTGTACGAGGCATTGCCTAAACAAGCAATGTCCTATTGCCTTACAATTGGACAGTATCCCTAGAATATCTCACATACTTGACTAGCACTCTGATCCCCTGAACTAAATCCTAATATTTGTCCTATTCACAGCTCCTGGCGCCTACTGTCCTGAGAAGGTGAAGCTCAATAAGACGCCTCAGTTCAGTTTTGGCATCAAACACCATGAGCTGCGGCCAGATTATACACCAGGTTTGTATAGATTTTAATTCCATAAATATATCCTGAAAGTAGCTGCTTCATGCTTATCACAATTTTGATTTTTGATTAGCGCCGGGCACTTACAAGCCCGAGCAAGTTAGCCTCGAACACAATCCCGCCTATAGTTTTGGCATCAAAACCAAACACATTCAGGTCAGCGATACTCCAGGTAGGGTTCTTTACTCCACTTTTTCGATTAGTTTGGTTTATTTTGGATTTATTTCATAATGTTTTGTAGCACCCGGTGCTTACAGCCCAGAAAAATCAAAACTACACTCCACACCCGCGTACTCGATCACAGGCAAGGCCTCTCATGATGTGGTAGATTGCACGCCTGGTAAGTCCACTGAAAGCAATATAGTTTTATTCTAAAAATGTATAATTTTTGATGCACCTTTTTGCCACAAAACTCCACCTTTTCTTACATAATCCCATCAATATCTAACTCATTTCAGCACCCGGCGCATACGAACCAGAAAAGTGTGTGCTGAGCAAGACGCCCGCCTTTAGCTTCGGCCACCGTGTGGAGCTCGCCAAGGCCAGCGACACCCCCGCCCCGGGCACCTACCAGCCCGAGAAGGTGCGGCTGGACAGCACGCCGGCCTTCACCCTCTCCGGCCGCCACGAAACCAAGGCGGTGAGCGAGACCCCGGCGCCCGGTTCGTATGCTCCGGAAAAGTACCGCAACGATCGCACGCCCGCGTTCACCTTCGGCGGTAAGAACGAGCAGCGGCTCGAGAGCTCCACTCCGGCACCTGGCGACTACCATCCAGAAAAAGTTCGGCACGATCACAATCCCGCTTTCTCATTCGCCGGTCGCCACGATTTGCACAAGATAAGCGAGACACCAGCCCCCGGGGACTACCACCCGGAGAAGGTAAGGCAGGACCACAACCCAGCCTTCTCCTTCGCCGGACGTCACGATCTGCAGAAGCCAGAAAATACTCCAGCTCCCGGAGCCTACTCCCCGGAGAAAGTACGTCAAGATCACAATCCTGCATTTTCCATGGCTGGAAAGCACACACAGAAGGTCTCCAGCGATACTCCTGCTCCCGGGGACTACTGTCCTGAGAAGGTTAGATTAGATCACACTCCTGCCTATACCTTTGGAGGAAAGAGCGATCCTAAAGTGGAGAACAACACTCCAGCTCCTGGGGATTACTGTCCTGAGAAGGTCAGACAGGATCACAATCCCGCTTTTTCTTTTGCCGGACGGCATGACCTCCACAAGCCGGACAACACTCCTGCCCCAGGAGCATACTCTCCAGAGAAAGTCAGACAAGATCACAATCCCGCATTTTCAATGGCTGGAAAGCACACCCAGAAAGTGTCCAGCGATACTCCAGCTCCTGGGGACTACTGTCCCGAAAAAGTCAGACTGGATCACAACCCCGCTTTTTCGTTTGCTGGTCGGCATGACCTTCAAAAGCCAGACAACACTCCTGCTCCAGGAGCCTACTCCCCGGAGAAGGTCCGACAAGATCACAATCCCGCATTTTCGATGGCTGGAAAGCACACCCAGAAAGTGTCCAGCGATACTCCAGCTCCTGGGGACTACTGTCCCGAAAAGGTTAGATTAGATCACACTCCTGCCTATACCTTTGGAGGAAAGAGCGATCTTAAAGTGGATAACAATACCCCTGCTCCGGGTGACTATCACCCAGAAAAAGTCAGGCAAGATCACAATCCCGCTTTCTCGTTCGCTGGACGGCATGACCTCCACAAGCCTGACAATAATCCTGCTCCTGGTGCTTACTCTCCGGAGAAAGTTCGCCAAGACCACAACCCCGCTTTTTCCATTGCTGGAAAGCACACCCAGAAGGTATCTTCCGATACACCTGCTCCTGGGGATTATTGTCCCGAGAAGGTCAGACAAGATCACAACCCCGCTTTTTCGTTTGCTGGTCGGCATGACCTCCACAAACCTGACAATACTCCAGCTCCCGGAGCCTACTCCCCGGAGAAAGTACGTCAAGATCACAATCCCGCATTTTCGATGGCTGGAAAGCACACCCAGAAGGTGTCCAGCGATACTCCTGCTCCCGGGGACTACTGTCCTGAGAAGGTTAGATTAGATCACACTCCTGCCTATACCTTTGGTGGAAAGAGCGATCCTAAAGTGGAGAACAACACTCCAGCTCCGGGTGACTATCACCCAGAAAAAGTCAGGCAAGATCACAACCCCGCTTTCTCGTTTGCCGGACGCCACGATCTGCATAAACCCAATGACACCCCGGCTCCTGGAGCCTACTCTCCGGAGAAAGTCAGACAAGATCACAATCCTGCCTTTTCAATGTCTGGAAAGTATATTCAAAAGGTTACAAGTGATACACCGGCCCCGGGAGATTATTTCCCCGAAAAGGTTAGATTAGATCACACTCCTGCCTATACCTTTGGAGGAAAGAACGATCCTAAAGTGGAGAATAATACCCCTGCCCCTGGGGATTACTGTCCTGAGAAGGTCAGACAGGACCACAACCCCGCTTTCTCATTCGCTGGTCGGCATGACCTATACAAGCCAGACAATAATCCTGCTCCCGGAGCCTACTCCCCGGAGAAAGTACGCCAAGATCACAATCCCGCATTTTCCATGGCTGGAAAGCACACCCAGAAGGTGTCCAGCGATACTCCTGCTCCCGGGGACTACTGTCCGGAAAAGGTTAGATTAGATCACACTCCTGCCTATACCTTTGGAGAAAAGAACGATCCAAAAGTAGAAAACAACACCCCTGCTCCTGGGGACTACCACCCCGAAAAGGTCAGACAGGATCACAACCCCGCTTTCTCATTCGCTGGCCGGCATGACCTTCACAAGCCCGACACCAATCCTGCTCCTGGAGCATACTCTCCGGAGAAAGTTAGACAAGACCATAATCCGGCTTTTTCAATGGCCGGAAAGCATATTCAAAAGGTTACAAGTGACACTCCGGCTCCTGGTGATTACAGTCCCGAAAAGGTTAGGCTAGATCATACTCCCGCTTATTCTTTTGGGGGAAAGAACGACCCGAAAATCGAGAACCACACCCCTGCTCCTGGTGACTATCATCCGGAAAAAGTTAGACAGGATCACAACCCCGCTTTCTCATTCGCTGGACGGCACGATCTACATAAACCCAATGACACCCCGGCTCCTGGGGCATACGCTCCGGAGAAGGTTCGCCAAGATCACAACCCAGCTTTCAGCTTTGGCGGCAAGTACGACCCCAAGGCGGAAGTGATTCATCCTGCGCCATGCGACTACGCCCCCGAGAGAGTTCGCCTCGACCATACACCCGCCTACACCATTGCAGGTCGTCCGACCGCCGAGCCGGTGATCCAGACCCCGGCTCCGTGCGACTACCACCCGGAACAGTGTCATGTGGACAGCACACCGGCGTTTACCTTTGGCATGCGACTGGGAAGAGAACTAATCTCTGATACTCCAGGCAAGTTTTTCACAAGGGTGGGACATGTATTTTATTATGTGGGAGTCCTTAGGCACGGATAACACTAACTGGGGTCTGTGCCGTTACAGCACCCTCCGCTTACGAGCCTGAAAAGCACTCCCTGCACTCCACACCTGCCTTTACTTTCGGCACCAAGTCGGAGATCCGTGTGACCACCGATGCTCCAGGTAAGAGACGGCTAAGACCACAATTTCTTGCTAGTGTTGCATGTTGCTGTTGTGTGTTGCATGTGTCCCGCATCTTATTCCCGCCTGCCTTTTAGCCCCCGGCCATTATCATCCCGAGCAGTGCAAGCTGGACAGCTCCCCGGCATACAGTTTTGGTTTAAAAACGGCTCCATTGCCAAATCTACCAGGTAGGTTACTTTCTATTCGCTTTTTTCCGCTTGGTCTATGGACTATGTTTCTTCAAGGGTATCTGTTCTATGTGTTTTATGTTCTCCTGTGTGTCCTTGTTCTCTTTTATTCCATGTCCTTTCGCACATTATTTTCGTTTTGGTCATCTGGTTTTCTGGCCATGATCTCATCCATGTTGTATGTTGTATGCTCTGTATATATAATCACAAATCACTAGAGCCAAAGGGCGCTTACATCGAAGATCGAATTGTCCAAAGACGTGAGCGTCGTCTGGCCAGTCCCGGTAAGAAAAAATCCACAAAATCATACTTTCATTGTTAAAAAGTCATCTATTCGGCGAAAGCGTTTCAAAAGTGATCAGTCCACGGTTATTTATAATTTTATGGATTAAGATATTATATTATATATGAAAACAAGCCATTCTATATGGTATACGAAGTAAGTTTTTAGTATTTGGAACACTCTAATCATGAGAACATCGGTATTGTGTTCGGCATTCGTTCTAATCATTTGCTGTAACTGTACGATTTGGTACAAAAACAAGTGTAAGAATTATTATGGAGTCGAGAGGGATTGGGATATCATACTTTTAATCGCACTCTTTGCCAGATCCAAACAGTAATTGCCTGATACACAATAGATACCGACACGAATCGGGATGTCCCGGGCCACGTCGTATATTCTACACCTTCCATCGGGTGCTCTTCGACTGTACTAGGGTACTGTTTCAACTTTTGCCAACCAAAAAAATGTCACTCCACCTCACCAGCTCTATATTTAAAGGTATACACCAGGTGCCCACAGGAGTATCAGCAAAACGAATATAAAACAAGGGGCGATTGCCGAAATGATTGCTTTTACTATACAAAGCCTATCATAAGTACAGATCCACCAGGGAACGATACCAACAATAACAATACCAACACTAACAATACCAACGGTAACAAGCTTCGCAAATTACAACCGCCCCAAATCCAGCTCAAAATCAAACCGCCTCCCGAAGTTAAATCTGTTAAAAATAATACTAACGCTGAGGAGTATCCCTCATACCCCGATGAACGAGCTCGTCCATTTGAGCCACCTTCGTTTGGCTCTCCCGGATTTGATGCCTCCCCCTTTGATGATTTTCCTTCACTTACTTAGTGATGGACACGGTTCCAAAATCATAATACCTAAACCCTTTTAAGAACATTACAAATCACATGTACTCTTAATACTATCCTTATAATAATTGAAAAATATATATTCAGTGAAGGTATTAAATGTCTCGTGTTTCGCTTCTACTGTAGAAATTGAAAAAAAAATGTACAATGCAAATTTCAATTAAGAAAATTCTTCAAACCGTGAAAGTGTGAAGAGTCAGTCTGTGGAGAAAATCAGTTTATTTTTAAATTCCCAATGAGACTGTTGCTGTTTATTTTTACCATCGGCTGCGTCGTACTTTTAGTCTGTCCATGGAAGGCAAGGAACAGGCGTAAGGATTAACCCCCAAATCGGCATCCCCAATGCCTATAATTCTATCTTTTGTTCTCGATTTTTATAAGATCGAAACAACAAATGTCTGGTTAAAAACAGATACAGTGTCGAGAGGGACTGCCATGGACCACGTCGTCAATTCTACACCTTCCATCGCGTGATTCTCGACTGCATCAAGGTAGCCCTGCTATTCCTTCCCTGACCATTCCACCTCACATATCCTTTATGTGATTTTTAAGGTGTATTCCAAGTGCCCGCGAGTACATGAATATAATGATTATTCCACCCTGACCAAGTGCCGGAACGATTGCATGTTTCATATGAAGCCACCAACCGATTTCCCATCAACCGCAAAGCCCGGAAACAATTCTAATCCCGATCCCAATGGTAATGATCCCGGAAACAATGGTGATCCCGATCCAGATCCCGGTGGTAATGATCCTGATCCAGGCGGCAGGCGTTCGCTAAAGCAAAGAAAATTGGCGCAGCGAAAGCTTGGCAAAAATCAGCAAAAAAAGGCCCAAGATCAGGAAGGTGGCAATCACACTCCTAGTCCCGATGAATACTGAAAGGGTAAAAAAAGTTTCTAAAAAATGTTTATTAAGAAATTGTATTTCCAAAGTTTTAATAAATTAGTTTCACATTTTATTGCAATTTTTTTAATTTGTAGCCTCAGGTCCTTAATTCATAATACCAAGACTGATCAGTTTTGAAACGCATTTTGTTTTCATAAAGAATTTATTTTTCTAAGAATATATCGCACCACAAGCTTATATGTTTATTTTTCTTTTAACCAATCCAATGAAATTCCCTTGCTTAGTACGCAATAATGGTGACTGCACCATCACCACCACAACCACCAACAATAGCCAAAACAATGCAAATGGTAGTAGCACCACCACTACAACAACAACCACCACAACAACCACAAAGACCTTTGTCAACGGCGTGGAGCAACCGGATCTGGTGCAAAAGCAAACAAAGGAAAGCACCAAAAAGCAGGTGAATGGCATCGCCCACAATGAACTCAAGTCAGTACCACTCACCAATGGCAGCCACTCGAAGGTGGTCAGCACCACCACTACTGCGAAGCAGGCGGTGCACGGCGAAAATATCAGCGACAATCTGAAAGTAGTGGCCAGTGGTAAGTCGGACGCGAGTGCCACTAAGACGGCTGCCGTGAGCCACCAGACGGTGGTGCGCTCTGATGGCGCCATTGTGTCCAGTGGCCAGTCCTCGAGGATGCAGACGGTGAAGTACGCTGTGGAGGCGAGCAGCGTGCAGGAGAAGATCATCAGGTAACTGGCAAGAGGAAAAATACTAACTAAATAATTACATTTTAAAGGGCAGTTTAAATTTTACTCTAAATTACATATTACGTATACGCACAGTTGCTTTTTTATATTTTTTTTTGTATATATTTTCTTGTGTTATTTATATTTCAATTTTTATTTCAAATCAACATAGTTTAATAAAAGAAAGTCAAGAAAGAAAGGATGTAAAGCCAATCACATTAAGTATACGCACTGTGAAGTTGATATTACTCATACGTCCTGTTGTCCATTATTAACCAACTTAGGTATTTTATTTAACTTACTCTTTAGAGCGCCTAATAAGGGTCAAAATACGTATATTTACTTTCAGGCCAAGTCAAATCAAATCAAGATCATCATCAACAACCAAACCCGAAACTAACCCGAACCATTCTAACTTCCAGCTCCAAAGTCGAGCCATTGCCAAATAACCTTAAACTAAAGATTTTTATTTAATTTTATATCTTATTATTTATTTATATTTTATAATATTCGACAGCTCCTAATGTCTACAAAATACCAACCGTCATGGGCAGCAGCAAGGAAGGAAAGATCAAATCGGCTCCGGCTTACACGATGACCGGACGCGAAAAGCCGCCACTGATTCCGGTGTTCATCTTCCCCGGACCCGGGTACTATGATGGCGAGTATACGGTGGTTAAGTCAAAGCCACCGGTCTACTCGATGCGTGGCAAGTTCAAGGCTCTGAGCGATGACAACAAGCCTGGACCCGGAGCCCATTGTCCGGAGAAGGTTAGCAATATTTTTTATTTATATTTTTTAATTTTCAGGATGAAACTGGATTCTTCTTATATGGTTCATGACCATATATCTTTCATTTTGAATTTTCATATTATATTTTCGATTAACTAAACATCTGCCACGCCCACAGTATTGGGAGAAGCGATCGCCCCCGGCCATATCCTTCGGCATTCTGCACTCCAAGTATTGCAAGAAAATCACAATGGTCGGAGTGCCCGAACGCTGTAATCGCATTTTGATAGCAGGCCGCCCAGATAAAGGGCTATAATGATTTCTAAAATTAATCAAATATGTTTATAAAATTCTCTGAACAGCACTTTTATTCTGGTTTCTATTTATTATCCAAAAATAGGTCAATCTCTCCCATGTGCCCGCCTATAGCTTTGGGATCAAGCACTCGCAGTATCTGGGTCGATTGAACGAGAAGAATTCGGAGTACGACTATAGCTTTTCGGGAATCTGCTGAAGCTGGAGCTCTCCCGACTCCTGACCCCTGCCTCTGCCCAAGACGGTCTTCGAAAAACAGCTTCCTTACCTTAACGCCACTACCTATGCAACTCGTATTGAAACTAACCTTAAGTTTTAACTGTTTCTGAAACCTATTTGTAAGCCGACAGTGTTGTGGAATGTTACATATGTATACACGAATATATAAATGAGATTACTAATATAATCGAATAGTTTTCATTTCTGTTTGCGGTTAAATAAAAACAAGGGGTTTATATTTTTATGGTATATGTTATAATATTTATTTCATTTAAAGTATTTGTAGCCAAGTTAAAAACAGGAAGGCCAAAATAGGAGCTTTTGAGGCACTTTTTAGCCAATATTTCAAATAGTTTTCATCGGATTTCGATACTAAATGGGATACCATTTACAAATCAGGGTTCCAATTGCCGCCGATCGGCATCGAAATATTACGAAAATCGAGAATTCAAATTTTGGGTCGATTTTTGGCCAAAATCAGATTTTAGGTTGCCAGGTTTTGGTGGAAAATGATTCTACTCGAAGATTTAAGATCGAGAAGGTAAAACATTCGTCGATTAGATGAATATTGGCGAAGTTATGGCTATTTTTCTGAAATAATTCGAGGACGAAAGCCTTTTTGACCAAGCTAAAAAAAGGAAGGCCAAAAAGGGAACTTTTGAGATTCTTTTTAGCCAATATTTCAAATATTTGTCATCGGATTTCAAAAAGGAATGCCATTTACAAATCAGGGTTCCAATTTCCGCCGACCGGCATCGAAATATTACGAAAATCGAGAATTCAAATTTTGGGTCGATTTTTGGCCAAAAACATGATGTTACCCCTTTGGAAATTTACGAAAATCGGGTCAGATTTTAGGTTGCCAGGTTTTGGTGGAAAATGATTCTACTCGAAGATTTAAGATCGAAAAGGTAAAACATTCGTCGATCAGATGAGTATTGGCGAAGTTATGGCTATTTTTGTGAAATAATTCGAGGACAAAACCCTTGTTGACCAAGCTAAGAACAGCAAGGCCAAAATGAGAACTTTTGAGACACTTTTTAGCCAATATTTAAGTTATTTTTCATCGCATTTGGAAAAGGAATACCATTTGCAAATCAGGGTTCCAATTGCCCTTGATCTGTGTTAAAATATCATTAAAATAAGAAAATACAATTTTGGGTCAGTTTTTGGCCAAAATCACCCCCATATGACCCCGAGCGATGGCCATATCTTTGTCAATTCTGATCCGATTCTCAAGGGGGATATACTAAAAGATTCTCCACAAATCTGCATCAAAACCTAAGATAGAAATATTTTTTAAATTTTTCATCAAATTTTATGGGGCATCCCCTTCAAAATTTCGAAAAAGGCCTATGTAGCCCCATATGCCCCGGAGCGATGGCTATATCTTTGTCAATTCTGATCCGATTCTTAAAAGGGATACTTTAAAAGATTCGTGGAACGTTTCTCCACAAATCTGCATCAAAATCTAGGATCGAAATATTTTTTAAATTTTTCATCATATTTTCTGGGGCATCCCCTTCAAAATTTCGAAAAAGGCCTATGTAGCCCCATACGACCCCGAGCGATGGCCATATCTTTGTCAATTCTGATCCGATTCTTAAAAGGGATACCTTAAAAGATTCGTGGAACGATTCTCCACAAATCTGCATCAAAGTCTAGGATCGAAATATTTTTTAAATTTTTCATCATATTTTCTGGGGCATCCCCTTCAAAATTTGGAAAAAGGGCTATGTAGCCCCATATGACCCCGAGCGATGGCCATATCTTTGTCAATTCAGATCCGATTCTCATGGGGGATATACTAAAAGATTCGTGAAACGATTCTCCACAAATCTGCATCAAAACCTAGGATCGAAATATTTTTTAAATTTTTCATCAAATTTTATGGGGCATCCCCTTCAAAATATCGGAAAATGCCTATGTAGCCCCATATGACCCCGAGCGATGGCCATATCTTTGTCAATTCTGATCCGATTCTTAAAAGGGATGTCGATTTTTGGCCAAAATCATGATGTTACCCCTTTGGAAATTTACGAAAATCAGGTCAGATTTTAGGTTGCCAGGTTTTGGTGGAAAATGATTCTACTCGAAGATTTAAGATCGAGAAGGTAAAACATTCGTCGATCAGATGAGTATTGGCGAAGTTATGGCTATTTTTGTGAAATAATTCGAGGACAAAACCCTTGTTGACCAAGCTAAGAACAGCAAGGCCAAAATGAGAACTTTTGAGACACTTTTTATCCAATATTTTAGTTATTTTTCATCGCATTTGGAAAAGGACTACCATTTGCAAATCAGGGTTCCAATTGCCGTCGATCTGTGTTAAAATATCATTAAAATAAGAAAATAAAATTTTGGGTCCGTTTTTGGCCAAAATCCCTTTGAAAATTTTCGAAAATCGGGTCAGATTTTTGATAGCCAGATTTTGATAGAGAATTATGCTACTCGAAGATCTAAGATCGGGAAGGTATATCATTCGACGATCGGATAACTATTAGCTAAAATATGATAATTTTTCTGAAATAATTGGATGCGAAGAGCCATGTGATCCACGTTACTACCATGGTGGCGAATATTTAGGCTATTTCGTGTCGGGAAAGAAAGGCTAAAATGATTTTAAAAGTCTTCATTTTAGGCCAATAGCCACCCCCGAAATCTATCTTGCAGAGCTCCTTTCCTTATGCAGAGAAGAGGACATTAATTTCCCCTTATAAATCCCGAAACAAGCTATTATCTTATTTTGATTTTTTGCGTGCATTACCTCAATACCGGATTTATTTGTTTTCGTATTTACAACTACAGATTTGCAAGACTCATAATATAAACATTGTCCTTTGCCAGGACCCAAACCAGTTTAGTTCTTGGTGAGCTCGATTTCGGCATGGATGCAGGACTTGCCCTGAAAAATAGGCAACAGAAAATGGCAAGTTAAGAAAAAAACTCAAGTAAAGAATAATTGAAGAACCCACAGTGTCGTGCTTGATTTCTGCATCGATTATGAGATGTCCTCGAGCCATTCCCAACATGGCCTTGTATTTGCTGAAGTCGACGGTGTGCTCATTGGCGCACACCTTCTCCTCGGCCACCGGACAGGCGGAGGGGGCACCGAATAGCTTCATCAGGTTCTTGGCCTCCGTGGATGCCTGATCGATGGCGGCACAAAGATCCACCTTGCCCTCCTTCATCACAATGCCGTCCTTTTGGACCTTGAACTTGGCCATGGCGGTGGAGAAGGGCTTATTAATGATGCAGCCCGATGGTACCAGCTCGCACTTCTTATTCAGCTTCAGGCTGAAGTCATCGCCCACCGTCATAATGGCATCATCACCGGCACAGTTCTCAATCTTCACCAGCTTGGCCTTGTAGCCATTCTGCAAGGATCCCACTGATTAGTTTTAATCCTTTCGGTTCGATTATCCTTTTAACTTACACAGGCCAGAGCCGCCTGGAGGGCCAGGCAGCAGAGCAGAGCAAAATAAATTCCACGCAGCATGCTGTTGTACTCCAAATTGAGGTTGATTTTGGTTTTGGCCAGTCCAGGATGGCCTTACCGCTATTTATACGAGTTTCTGGCTAACCCCGATTCTTGGATATCCGCAATTATTTGCGCATTAAGCGGCACTTGGGTTTGGCGATCAGCGATCGTTCGGCTCAATTGATTGCTGAACTTCCACTGGGCAGACTGTCGACCATTAAAGCCGTCTAAATGCCAGAATTATTATGGTCGGCCATTTTTTCTAATTACTCCCTGGCATGACATCTATTTTTGTGTTTTTTGTTCTATATTTTTTGATTAGCATGTCGATGGAATTTGATCTCGGGAGCATTCTAAAATGTGTTTGCACTCGTAACCAAAATAAAGGCTCGGTCATCAAATTTCAGTTAAAAATCAGCGGAAAATAATTGATAAGTAGTCATCACTCTTGTTACCCGTCAACTGCATTGTTGCACAGATATTCAGTGCAGTGTAATTGATAAGCTGATTTTAATGACTTTCTATTAGTCTATTAATTAAATGCATTAAACAAAGAAATGTATAATTCCGTAGTAGATATACTTTTATACGATATTTTAATTGTTGCTCACTCGGCTTGGTAATGTCTTTTATAATTTTATTAAAATGTAATTTAAATATTAATTCTAATGAAATTTTAATAAAATA